>JABJVR010023345.1:0-37723 GCA_025773905.1 Chitala chitala
AGATGTGTTTATATGTGTTTTTATTTAGTGCTTGTGTGTGTGTTTTATATATATATATATATATATATATATATATATATATATAAACAGCTGCTGAGGACAAGATGGGCTGGCACGGGAAGCCCCTCCCCAAGGAGATGGCAGAGAGTGTGATAAAGGAGCTGCACAGCCGCGTCATCAGCAACAGTAAACGGCTGTACCCAGCCGCGCCCAGGGAGGACGTGCCACCTGTTAGCGTGCGCAACATCCTCATGCCCAGTGCCCCCAGCTACAAGCCAAGGGAGAAGGTGCGGGCACACTGCGATTCTCACAAATTGAGAAATTTTACAGATGGGCTCTGCCACTTTTATAAAAACCAGAAAGCTGTCCTTACAGATGTGTTTAGTGAAAATATATATTGTTGATTGTAATTTTTAAAAATGTATTTACTGGTTCTCAGTGTGCCGTCTTTAGTAAAGAGTGTAAAGCGCTTTGAGGCACACTGTTGCGAAAGGCGCTATATAAAAATAAATTGAATTGAATTGAATTGAATTAGTAATGGCGTTCTTTTCTGTCCGACTGCAGATCGCCACACGGAGAGCATACGGTCTGGCCCTGGCCAAACTGGGTCGCTACAACGAGCGCGTGGTGGCTTTGGACGGGGACACGAAAAACTCCACATTCTGCGAGATATTCAAGGACGAGCATCCCAACCGATACGTGGAGTGCTACATCGCTGAGCAAAACATGGTAGCCACGCTTCTGCCTTCCACCGGCGAACCGATAAATGTGTTCTCTAAGCACCCTCCTCAGTGTTCGTTTTGTACAGTATTTCTGCTGGACATTTTTCAGTTTTGCATTTATTAAAAAAATAATGCACCATTTCATATATATATATATATATATATATATATATAGCACGAAATGACTGTGTCCTTATAATGCAGTGTGTCTAATTTGCTGAGTCAGCACAGTTACTTCTTCATAGGTGATTATTGGTGAAAAGAATTCCAAATTCCTGTGCCGCTGTTTTGCTGTAGAACAGCAGCAGAACCGTGTGGGTTGGTCCTGGCACCACTGGGCTGTGGAGGTCCAGCTAGCTTACTACATTTTCTAAATGGAGCCTGCTGAATAATGCATTACCCCGCACACGGTGTAACGGCGGTGTGGCCTGCTCTCCGCACTCTCATTCACAGCTGAGTTTCATCGTGCCTGTCTTTGTCACATGTGCGATTAGAGCCGCGCTCAGGTCCGCTGGGCCCTAGAAGGCATTTAAGTTGTGCCTGAACATGGGCCAAACTCGCGTAAGCAAAAACAGCCTGGGCTGGGCCCACTGTTGGCCAGGTTATCTGTTCTCTCACCAGCCAGCCCCTACAGTCCTGACAGCTGATCATGTTCAGGCAGAGGGTCTTCCTGTCCTGATCTCCAACATGTACTACAATAGAAGATTGATGTAAATGTTAAGGCTCAGAAACCTGTACTTTATCCATCCTTTCTCTATACCGCTTATGCAATTCAGGGTCGCAGGAAGCCTGGAGCCCATCCCAGGGGGCACAAGGCGCAGAGCAGGGGACAGGGCACTAACCCACCACCCACACACAGGGCATTTTGAAGACACCAGTCAACCTAACCTTCGTGTCTTTAGAGCGTGGAAGGAAACTGGCAAACCCAGAGAAAACCCACCAAGCACAGGGAGAACATACAAACTCCACACACACAGACCCGGGGGATGGAATCGAACCCCCGGCCCGGAGGTGACGGTGCTAACCACCACACCACCATGTCACCCCTATACTTTATCTTGGCATAAAATAGCTTTTCTATGAGGACCCTGACATCTTAGGCTATTAATTGTGCAGGCAAGGTACTTTTAATGGCTGTAGGATGTAACACACATACTGGTGGTCGTCTGCATGTCTCCCTTTGTTTTATGGTGCCTGTTAGCACTACCATAACATACATTGTGACTTCATTAGCTCAGTTTTTTGCAGGTGGTGGAGTCAGCCTTGAGGAAGGCATACCCAAGTTGGTTACTGCTTTCTGCTTCTTTTTTATTTTCAAAGTTGATACATTCACATAGCCTGTGCAGCCGATAGGAAGACAGGGACCGAGCTTACAAGACATAGCGGCTCTAAAGTAGTTCTCCATGTGTAGAAGAGGACAACACAAAACCCTCTAGCTCCCTGTCTACTGAGGCAGGTCCACAGTGGTGCCTCATCTTAGAAAGGGTCTATATCTGAGACTGGCTTTACAGGAGATTATATACCAGGAAACAGGAAATCAAACCCGCTTTTAAAAATTCTGATAAAATGTGTTTCAGATTGTCCCCATATGAAAGAATTAGTTATTCCTCACTTGTGCTGTAAGGATGGGGCCTGCTGGGCAGGTTGCTGGGACTCTAATAAAACGGGATTGCACATAATTCCAAGCAGGCGTGTGTTTGGACGGACCTGCATTCCTGAGGTCCTTTCCGTCCTCTGGTTCTGCTCTGTGTCCCTCGTCCTGACGAGCTTGCTCTCATTGCCCCGTCACCAGGTGAGCGTTGCCATGGGCTGTGCTGCCCGGGACAGGAACGTGGTGTTCGCCAGTACCTTTGCCACCTTCTTCACCCGGGCGTTCGATCAGCTGCGCATGGCGGCCATCTCCGAGAGCAACGTCAACCTGTGTGGTTCGCACTGTGGCGTCTCCATTGGTCAGTCCCCCTTCCCCACCTGTCACCTCTCTACAGCAATGCTTGATTTGGACATTTACAATAATAGTTATTGATATGAAACTGTTATTTAGTTTTCTTCGATAGTAAACACTTAAAAATGGCGTGTGGTTAATGTGTACTTGTATGTGAATGTCTGTGACACATCTTCCCTACACTGAAAGAATCTGCCACACAGTGTAATTGTCGGACCTTGTTTTTCCCCGCTGCCTTTCAAGGACTGACTTGATTTCTGCTATTATGCAAAATTAGAAAATTACAAGATTGGACTTTTAGGCATTTTATCACAACATCGTAGCTTAGACTGTTGTATTTTCATTTCTTTTTTATTGTTTGTTTTGTGGCAGATGAATTTGTCCTTGTATTGTACTTGTTCCTGTATTACTGTGACCCTGCTTTATAAATCCTGAACTTTGATTCTCCTCATATCTCCCCCTGTATTTCTTTCTGCCGCACTCTGTCCCACTCTTTCACTCTCCTTGTCTGTAATGGAAGTTCTCACGGGCGGCCAGGTGTCCTTTTGGTTCTGCAGGTACACTGCATGCCTCACTGCCGGCCTGCCTGTCTTTCAGTTTCATATTTTTGCCGCCCCTTCCTCCCATTGGTGGATGCCTTATGACCCGCTACACGTGTGATTGTCCCATTTCAGGGGAGGACGGCCCATCTCAGATGGGCCTGGAGGATCTAGCCCTGTTCAGAGCCCTCCCCACAACCACAATTTTTTACCCCAGTGATGGCGTCACCACTGAGAAGGCGGTGGAGCTGGCAGCTAACACTAAGGTACCGTGTGCCCCACCTGCAGAGGGCATCTACTCGTTCTCCTCCTCCCTGTGTGCTGTGTGCTGCTCCTCAGGAGAGAGTGAACTGGCAGAGCCCACACAGAAGATGAGTCCAGGTGGAATGTCCATTATAAGCCTTGCGTTTCTTTGTCCTGCAGGGTATTTGTTACATACGAACCAGTCGCCCAGAGAATGCAATCATTTACAACAGCAGTGAGGACTTTCACATTGGCCAGGCCAAGGTAAGGCGCATTCAAAAGATTTGTTCTGATCTGTAACACAGGCACCTACAGTCTTTCAGAGAACACGAGCTTTTTATCTTGGTATGCATTACAGAATAAAAATTACTTTTAATTGTGCCAGTTTCAGTTTTGTTTGTAGTGTTCCAAACCTCCAGGAAATGGTAAGAGGTCACCTCTCCCTTTTCCACCAGGTTGTGTACAAGAGCAACGATGACTGTGTGACTGTGATTGGGGCAGGGGTCACCCTACATGAGGCGTTGGCTGCCGCAGATCAGCTGAAGAAAGGTACCGATGAGCCCAGTGTGACACAAGGGAGCCCAAATTTGGTCAGGGTTCAGGGGTTGTGAGTGAAGTCACCACTGAGGGGTTGTGTAACCCAGGTGGCTTCTCCCACAGCGCTGGCAGCTCAGATGCAGTTTTTTCTTACATGTGAAGCCAGTTTGGTCCATATTTATTCCAGACCCAACCCTGATCGTCCAAGATTCACTGTCTTCTTTTATATTTAATGACCTGATCTGTGAACATTGTATTAATGGATGTGGTGTCCATTTGCAAAATCTTAAACGTCATTAATGTAATTATATTTGTAATGAATGTTAGTTCTTAACTCCAAATGTCATCTGCTTAGATGTCCTAGAGAGGTTTCTTTTCATAAATTATGATGGAACAAAACAGCATCTTATGGTTGGAAACTGTCACCTAAGTTAGTAGGTGCATACCTCTAATGGGAATTTATTTCATCCTGAAACAGATTACATGAGGTTGGTTATTTAGATCTTATACTAATTATTTTGGGAAATATTTCCTTATGAGTAGTCCTTTGGGTGGCACAGTGGGTAGCCACTGTTGCATCACACGCCCAGGGTTTTGGGTTTAGATCCAACTCTCACTTGGTGTGTAGAGTTTACGTGTTTTTTCTGTGCATGCAGGGCTTCTCTTTGGGTTCTCCACTTTCCTCCCACAGCCCAAAGGTGTGCTGATTTCATGGACTGAACAAAACAAAATTGCCCTTAGTGTGTGTGTGCGTTTGCGCCCTGTGATAGGTTGGGACCCTGTCCAGGGTATACGCTGCCTTGTGCCCCAGACGAGCTGGGATACGATCCGGGCCACTCACAACCCTGCAGTGGTTAAGCGGTTGGATAATGGATGGAAAAGTTGAAAGCTCCCACAGCACCAGCCTGCTTGATTTCAGAAAGCTTTACAATGTCATTTTTGTTGTGCAAGTCACTGTTTTGCCCTTCAGAGCGAATCAACATCAGAGTGATTGACCCCTTCACCATTAAACCTCTGGATGCTAAAACAATCATCGACAACGCCAGGGGGTCCAGGGGCCGCATCATCACCGTGGAAGACCACTATTACGAAGGTGAGAGTCAGCATTGCAGAGGATTGTGGGAGGGAATGCAATATGGGTATTACTTCATTTTAGTGAAAAGATCATGCCATATAAAGCATCTTTCTAGTCCGTACTCTGATTTCAGCAACGGGGAGAAACTGTACAGGAAGACATGGTAAATTCAAATGAATAATAATTTCTGTACATCTCCCTCCATGTTCATTTAAACTACCAGAGATAAAATTAAAATATATAATATTGTTTGTAGTAATAAATTAGCTTCTATAGTTTAATTACATCATCTGAGATATTTTGCTGCTTGAAAGACCTCTTAATATCATATACAAAGTAAGGCATGACACTCTCGGTGCTCTGGCTGCAGTGTTTCATTATAAATGGGAGATGCTTTGGCTGCAGTGACTCTGCATTACCAGAGCCGAGTTCTGTGCAGCAGAGTGTCCGGATGCAGCCAACTGTCACATGTTTTTAATTTCATCCTTCGCCTTTGGGGACTGCTTTGACCTAGATAACTGAGATGGCCAGCTTTTTCTGCTTTTTGTTTCTGTTCGTTTTTATTTGTTTGTTCACGGAGGTTCATCGCCATGACAGACGGGGCCAAACACAGACAAATTTTGTGTGTTTGTAAGAAGGCAGGGTGTGTCAGGGTTGGTGCCCAGGGCGTAGTGCAGACAGGCCCTGAGCACAGGTCTGTGCTGTAGCTAATGGGAAAGTGCTCAGCCGGCCCACGTTTCGGCACCATGCATTTTGTGTGACAGCTCAGAGGGCCAGTGGCTCTGAAGACCTGAGGACTGTGTTTGTACCTGACAATACTGTTCTGCTGCTGGCCATGACCCTTCGTGACCTCGTTCCTGCGTCTGTCTCTTCCTCAGGCGGTCTGGGGGAGGCGGTCTGCGCAGCCGTGGTCAACGAGCCTGGGGTCACAGTGCACCGCTTGGCCGTGGCCCACGTGCCGCGTAGCGGCAAACCCGCCGAGCTGCTCAAGATCTTCGGCATCGACAAGGACTCCATCGTGCAGGCAGTTAAGATGGCGATCGGCAGCTCTGCCAATGCCAAGTAGCTGCCACAGCAGGCTGGCCCTCGCGCCAAGGGCCAGCGTCTCTACTTTACATGCCTCTCTTTAATAAAGTAGTCACTCAGATCAGGTGATCGGTAATTTCGATTATTTACATTGTGGTTACAAAACGTTTTAAAATATACCCTTAATGAAAGTCCTCACCATTCCAGGAGCTAGTTGTGATGTAGTGAAAATTTCAGTTAGGATTTCAGTAATTACCATAGTAACAGCTTCCTTCAGGACACTGTGCACAACTGTGAGCCCAGCCCAAAGACTCAAGTAATAAAATGTCACATGTGGTATCAGAGTGAACCAGAACACTGTATTCTGACCCTTTAAAACCTGATGCCAAGCAGATGTGGCTTCATCATAAAAAAACACAAAAAATAAATACAGCACTCATTCTGTCTGTAATTAAACAATATTATTGTTCGTTGTCTCTTACTACACTGTATTTTGTTCGGCAGTGTTCTTTAATACCTTGTTTATGGCTAAAATCAGTACAGTATATCATTGTTGAACCTTCAATGTTTTTATCATCATTTTCAACAGTGTCTGAGGAATCTAAACAATAAAAAGGCGTGAAATTAACTTTTACTGTATAACAAAACGCTGTCTGAAGAGAAAGGAGATGTGAAATATGGACAAGTACAGCAACATAATCTAACAGTACTTTTGTGATTTATGTCATAGCCCATATAAGGTTGAAGCGTGGAATTTTCCATGACGCTGTCTCAATGCACAGCAGGTTTTCAGCACAACTTCAGCTGTACTCTGTATACACCTAAACACCTTCAGAACACTAAAACACATACTGTTTCAAAGTTTTATAGAAGTATGCACAGTCAGTAATTTTTTCAATATACCTATTCAAAACTCACAACACTCTCTCTTCTCTAAACATTGGATTATTCATGACTTAATATACTGAGATTTAAAATGGTGACGACTAAACAAGTTTGAGTAATAAAAAGCAAATATACTGTGTTAATTTGATTAATCCATCTATTACCCAATCAGGTATCCAACCATCCTCACAGGGTCCCTTGAGCCTGTCCCAGGCAGCCCAGAGCACAAAGCAAGGAACACCCTGGACTGGGCAACAACCTACTGCAGGGCACACACACACACACACACACACACACACACACACACACACACACGTGCGCGCACACACACATGCTAAGGGCAGTCTGTGCTGTTCAACTCACCTGGCTAGCATGTATTTGGAGTTGTGAGAGGAACCCAGAGGAAACCTACAAAGTCAGTGTGAACATGCAAACTTTACACACACAGTAAAAGAGCCAGATTTGAACCCAACAACAGTGAACATGTGAGGTAACAGTGTGCCCCACAGACCCACCCTGTATTTGACTAATATTGATAAATTACAATAAAGCCTGTTAATTCACTGTTAATAATCAATCAGGTACAGCACCTATTAAAAGTGAAGTAAATAAGTTTGTGAATAATTGTTGGACATTTAGAATCTTTCATGTCAACACAGTGTTGACATACTATTGTCTCAGATTTAACTGTAGTACCATCTATATACACTAGATGGAAGCAGCGAATCGACAACGTTGGGTTCCGTTCAGCCACTTGTGGTTCAGTCATTACGAAAAGCACTTTTTAAAATGGTGTTAAATAGGTGACATCCTTCAGCATACAGACAGCCTATTCATTGCGAAGATTCGGGCAAAAAAAAAATCTATATTTTATATATATATTTTTTTCTTTCATTAATTTATCTTGTGACGGTTTGGCGTCCTGTCCAGGCTCTATTGTGCCCTGTACCCTGTCCTGCCTGAGGCTCAGGGCTTCTATGAACCTGCCGAAGGTAAATGGCCAGTGTAAGAGAGTCAACGAAATGAGATTAAATTAAATGAAATTAATTTTTTTTTGCATTTTTTCCATTTTCAAAACTGTTCCCTGGAGTTATTTTAAAAATATAACATTTGAGGCAATATTGCGTTTTTGTATAAACGAAAAAAAGTTTAATTCCAGTGTTAATATAATTTTAATTTCCACTGTTTCAAACTGAACATTACGTTGACATTCTTCATCAGAAACCTGTTGTGTGTATGTCCTGTGATGAACTGCTGCTCCATCCAAAGTGTGTCCTACCTCCTAACTTGAGATGTTAGCTGTAACTTCCCTATGATGCCTCTTTGGATGTTCTGGAAAATCACTGACTGTTTTTTGTTTAGTGGTGCAATCTTGGATAAGGGGCCCTATGTGTGACCGTCCTATAACTGGCAGTCCCATGTGACACACCGCAGCTGAGCCACAGGGTGTTGCACTCATGGCAACTAGGCCTGACTGACATCAAAACTTGCCCCCCCCCAACTCGTTTCCCTCCCCCTGCCAGCTTGAATAAGTGCCCATTACTTCTCTCTTCTGCAAAAACATAAAGGCTCATAAACCACACATTAATAAAACAATCAAAACACAGCATCGTCCTCGCTCATGTTAGTGTGTGGAGACACGGCTGCTCACTGGTTCGTGTACAAGTACTCAGCACTGGCCTTTCACAGTCTGTTGGGCGTTATTTATTACCAACCGTAAACCTACGCACCTGCCTTAATCTTCAATAATGAGCCACTTTATTGCTTCAAGTGCTGAGGTACATAAAACAGAGGTATAAAAAGTCTCTTGTAAAACAGGGATAGAGAGAGAGAACAGTCACTTCTGTGTTATAAAGCACATTGCAGATGTGTTTCGTCACCCTGGGACAAGCATGACAAATTTACACAAATATCAAGGTGCAGTTAGTCTATAATTTACTTGTTTATTTTTCATCTGAGACAAACTATTATTGAGTGCTTCACTGTAGAGGTGAACACTGAATTCCACCAATCAATACCATGTCACTGTACTCTAATATAGCATAAACATCACCTTTCAGCTTGATGGAGTTTTCTCAAGGCTTTTTAAAAACAAAATATAAAAATTGCTTTAAAAAGATGAACATATAGAAGAACAGCCACTTTAAGACTATGGAACTGGTGAAACCACATCTGTTTCCATCATGCAGTCCATTCAGTATGTACTTTGGCTCACTTTTGGACTGCGACCCACCAGTTGGGAATCACTGGTCTAGTCCCACTCGTCTCTATGGTAAACATGAGACTGCAGAGGGGTCCACAGCACCTAGGGTGCGAGGCCCACAGTGCAGCTGTAGGCTCTCCTGAGTATGCTCTGCCCCCCCCCCCGACGCGCCCACCTGGCAACCTGAAGTCACGGCCACCAGTGCTGGCTGCTCTGGAACATCGCCAATGGCAACACTCATGGCAGAGAAGTTGCAGCCCCCTGGAACAGTAACCAGCTCAGGCAGAGGGTTTGGGTAGAGTGTGGTCTCCAACACGTCTATACTTCTTACATGCAGTGAGCGAAGTGGTCTGGAAACTCATCACCTGTCACTGCCTTAAGGTTCAAATGTTTGCAGGTAAGCCCCTGTTCCCAAAAGAACACAAGCCAGAGTAGCTGAACGACGGCTCCATTTTTTAAACACTCTTTAACTAAGATTTTTTTGAGCAAATAAAAAAGTCTCCTAAGTAATTTTTTTAAAAACATACATTTATTTCACATGAGAACAATTGTAAATAACAAAGGCTTTACATTAAAATCAACATTTTTATTAGTTTTGGCATCTTGTCTCTCAAGGTCATAGAAAATTGTTTCCGTTCCCGTCATAAAACTACAGAACGTTTACAGGAACATGCGCTTCTTCAGATATTTCAGACACTGAAGCGTCATATTCTCTTCGTTATGGCTCAAGCCGGAAGCGTTTCACATGAAATGAGGACCCTAATCCCGCTATCACGTGTCACCACTAGATGGCAGTATTAAATTTGCTTGCGTTTTATTTCAACTTCTAAATTGGAACAAAAAGCTTCACTGCTTGAATATAAATGTCAAATCCCGTATGATTTTTCGTACTTAAATTTTATGATTACTCATGTTAAGAATTAACTGTAAATGTTCTTTGTGATAAAAATTCATAACCGTCAAATTTATATTTTACATTGTAGCTCAGTTCTGACGCATTTTATAATACTTCCTCTAACCACAGTGTTATACCTGAAGTTAAGGATACAGCCATATTCCTTCTAACTTTATTTAAATAACAGTTAGGCTGTAATAAGCTCTGTGACAACCAGTATGGTAACCTACCACAATGTGATTGTAAATGTACGATGTAAATTGAGTTGATACTTTATGATGTGGTATTTCCCATGATGTATCCTATTGAAGATGATGATGTTGTCTCTGATTGGTGTAACACATGGCGCAGTGACAGTGTGCTCACAGTGGGGCCCCAGACAAACTCAGGACATCCACACACAGAGCAACATCACAGCAGAAATTAGGTCAATTCACCTAAACTGCGTGTCTTTGGACTGTGGCATCACCTGGAAAAAACCTACACAGTCACAGGGGGCAATGTCTCACACTGTGTTCAAACCTGGACCCTGGAGGCTGTCATGTCTGTGGTTAGTCATGAGTCCACCTCACAGCAGTCTTCTTCATAAACACGGTCTCGTTGGCACATCATCCACACAATCTATAACCACACCCACCAAATTTAAAGCCACACCCACTACTTTTACAGCCATACCCACTAGATTTATAGCCACACCCTTGCTGGTCACAAGCCCATTTCCTCATCATTCACACACCTTTATAAACAGCTTTCTGTTCTCATTTTACTGAGATGGCAGTTATCTATGCAGTGGCTTTTTTATGATTCTGACTATTTCAGTAATATATTTTTTAAATTTAATTAATTTGTTCTGACTGTGTTTTTTTTTTTTTTTTTACAGTGCCTGCTTTTATGCTGGTTTTTTTTTTTAGATTTAGACTGTTACCAGTTGTCATTACAGATGTATGAAGAAACACTTCCTGATGAGTCACATTTCTATACAATTTAAAAATTTTTCCACTAAACACTTTTTACAAAAAAAATCAATATACTCAAGATTCCTGAGTCTGAAATACTATCAGGTAAACACAAGCAATGTAATTAGCTAGAACTTTCTCAAAAATATCAATCCAAACACAAAAAAACACGTTAAGGGAGGGAATCAGGTTTATAGCCAAGTGTGTGGATCACATATGAAAAATTTGTTTTCTGCATTTAAACCATCCCCCCTGGGGGGGGGGGGGCAGTGGGTAGCCATTTTTTCAGCACCCAGGGAGCTTATATTTGAGTGTTGTGTTCAAGGACACCCCTGGGCTGGGATTTGAACTTCTATATCCCAGTCCAATATTCTACCCATTAAGCCACCACACTGTTGGACATATAAATATAAAAATATTTATTTTATATTTTCTGTTTACAAGTGTAAAATAAAAGTACTTTGGTTGCCATGAGTGTTTACTACTAGATAATTTATCATGCAACTTACTATAATCTTTCTTTCCAAATATACAAACCCATTTTTAACACACACACACACACACTTGGTTATGAGCCACCTCAGTCACAGAGATGATCTTTTTGCATTGAAAATGGACTCCAGGTGGAGGCTGGCTAGGAGATCTCAGGGTATGACTTAGCTCTCGACTTGAAACAGCGGAAATGGAGCATCAGGTAAAACCAAACATCTCTCAGAGCTTCTACTTCAGAAGACGAAGAATTATGAATATACAGCCTTCAGATTTATAGAACCTGCTCAAAATGGGCTCAGAAAATAGTCGGCCTGCCTGGATGATGTCCACAGACAGATGGTCATCTTCACACAGTGGAATATGCCATATTCAGACTGTTCATGCCAGAGTCTCCTCCATTTCTTCACACAGTGCTCTTCCAGAGCACTTTTCTTGTGATATGTTGCGATTTAAAATCCACATTTGTCCATTTAGTTTGTTGTAATTGAGGAAAACTGTTTATTGTACTTCAGTATAGTGTTACTGCTGGATTCTTCATGTTTCAATTTTAATATTATTGAAAAATCCTATTTTCTCAAGATGTCCTGTATTGACTTACTGTATAACAACTTCATTAATATTATTAGTAGTACCTCTGACTAACATTATTATACAACCTTCTTATTCCTCCCATCCATTAACCAGTAAGGAGAAAACAATGTTGTCTTGCTTTGCACCAACAGTATAGGCACATAAACTGATTTAAGCCACATAACAGTACCTTCCTTCCTTCTTTCTATCTTCCATACCACTCATCCATTGCAATGTTGTGGGGGAGTCTAGAGCCTATCCCAGGTATCTTAGGGCACAGGGCAGGGAACACCCAGGATGGGGTGCCAACCCACTGCAGGGCACAATTGCACACACATTCACACACTGTGAGCAATTTGAAAACATTATGTTCTTGGATTATGGGAGGAACCTGGAATACCTGTCCACAGACATTTAATTCACAGACACACCATTATTTCTCATAATATACACTTTGCATGATAAAACCAAACTGTCTATCAAAGCAAAAAAACAGCCACATGTAGCATTGGTCCAAAACAAATTTAAATGCAACATTCAGTCAAACCTCATTACCACAAGAAGTGAATCCTAATTGGAACCTAATTAATGCACAGTTGTGATAAATGTTATAAGTACCAATTTTATTTTCTTGCTTTTGTTCCCTAAACAGAACATCAGGGGTTTCATTACAAATGTGGTAAATTGATAACTTGGCCACTGAAGGTCTTGAAGGTCACATCCAGCTGTAACTGGAGGAAGATCTTGGCTTGCTGAACCCCTTTGTGACAATTTGAGCCTTACATTGGTGCCAGTTGCTCAGAATGTTCCTTTTACACCATTCCCAGTCCAATGCTGTGTGGGTGGGATGTGTAACTCCAGACACCGATAATCAATGCTGCTTGCAGGTCTGTGTGTTGCATGCACAACCATTGCTGACCACTAAAAATAGAATATCTCTGCCTTGTTGGTATCTTTCATTATTTGATGCACATAAATCATGACAACTTTTCAAAGCAGCACATCTATGGCCAGACGCATTTGTTGCATTCTTCATTTTGGAAGAAAATTGTCAAATTTCACATTAGCTGCCCTGTTCAGCAGGGTTTGGTGCGTCATTGTGAACTCAATTGTGATACTGCCTTAGGCTATAGATCACATGTTAAGACATCACCAACAGCCCTCATTTCACCTATCCAGAGATAATGTAACATTTCTGTCCCCAGGACTTGGTTACCACAGCAACCTTTTCCCCAGATGAGATCAATCCTTGGGCAACAGTGGTCTGAATTTAAAGGGTTTACAGCTTGCTGCCTTATTTCTATAAATTATAATACTAAAAAGATGAGATATGCTGACATGGTAGAGGTTAATTCATATGCCAAATACATACTTATAATCTCCACACATGAACCCCACCCAAGAACAGGCATTTAAATTCAAGACAAATATTACACACACAGATATATATAAATCAGATTATTTCTGTATATCTCTCATCCCAATATAGATGCTCCAAAGCATTTAATAAATGTATACCAGCAAGAACAAAGATCAGAAATGAAGAACTACCACCATGAGATTTCAGACATTACATCTGAAACACCATAATGAAGCATCTTACAAACATGGGTTTTCACTAAAGGCTGCCAGATGGGGGGGACGTCAACATCCATTCAAAATGAATATTTATTATCTATATAAAAGAGAATTAAAAATGGATCCATGGTCATACTTTGGTGAAGTAGATGTAACTGAAAGAAATGTAATTTGTTACTCAAATAGGCATTTTATCTTTGCTACTCAAATTTTAATGTTTAAGAAGAACCATTTAATGGAATTAATTATGTCACAAATGCAGACAACACTTAAGGGCACTTAATGTTAAAATGAACTTGATGAACTGGTTTAAAATGTATTTGTATGCTACCATTGTTTAACTAGGGTACTTAGCATCAGATAGATATATTTTAAAAGGCTCATGAATTAACTGCTGCCATCTTATCTACAGGTAAAAACAAGAGGTTGTATTGTCCACACTGGGAAGGTTTTGGCTTCTTTCATCTGTTAACAGGCTGCATGGGTAGCACTCTCACACCTCCTGAGTATTTGGTTTGAATCTGAGATTTTGTGTGTGTGTGTGTGTGTGTTACCTGTCCAGAATGTACCCTTCCCTGTGCCCTACACTGTAAAGTAAAGGACAGGCCCCTGGGGAATGGATGTTGCTCATTTTTTCATATTATCATCACTGCTTTTCAAACATGAATTACATTAATTTCTTTAGACTAACTTGACAAAATTAAGATAACCTTCTCAAATATTATAATTAGCTTCAAGGCACTCTGACTTGAATAGTTTGTACATTATACACTTGGACCTCCAAAGCACTTGCTCAGAATGCTTAAAATCTTAAATGTTAAAATTAATAAATGCCTTTTATTTTGCACACATGCTTTCTGGGACGCCAGCACGCGCGGATAATTTAAACATCACCAATTTAACCTATATCTATTAAACTGCAATGCCAATGTGATACCTCTAGATGGAAACCTTCTATATAATTTGCCTAAGTTTATCACGAGGAATTTTTTAAGTAAAAAGATTACCAAGAGCATGAACGCATGGCACCGGTGCTCTGTTATCTAAGATGTGCTTCATAACTGCAACTGAACAACATGAAGGGCGTTATACATACGTGCTACCGCTGTAAGTATTAGATGGGCAGGACTTACATTTCCAGCGCTAATATGTACAGCACTACGTTGATGCATTGTGGGAGATGTACTTTTTACAGTTAACTTCCTCTATTTGATTTAGTTATGCGCCTTGTAAATGCACTACATTTCCCAGAAAGCAATGCTATTTTAAACCTAACCCAGATGGGTGATCCCACTGCTGCCAACAGAGTCTACTCCAATCGCTTCCAGAGAAGGAGAAGCAAAGGGCAACGGAAACCGCAATCATGAAACAGATTTGAAAGAAAATAAAATAGCATCTTAATGTTTGCAGTCAGCTACCTGACAAAAATTATTTTTTTATAACACGTAGCAAGGGACGCACGGGAAACAGCCATGCAGTACAAATACAGAAGGCATTAATGTAATAACACCTCTCTCAACGGGTTCCTTGCGATCTCTCAAGGTTGGATCGGCAGGAGATTCCTCCTTATCGCTTTAGATCGGCCCTGCGCGGTGGCTGAGGTTTGACCCTACCGGTCGACCAAGATGTCTGTGGAGGAGCAGGGCTATCCTGAAGCGGTGATGCTGGTGGAAGATGGTCCGGAGTGGCTGCGCAGGGAGATCGAGAGGCTTTCCCGAGAGCTCAGCGAGACCACGCATGAGAAGATCCAGGCGGCGGAGTACGGGCTTGCGGTGCTGGAGGAGAAGCAGCAGCTGAAGCAGCAGTACGATGACCTGGAGATCGAGTATGAGACCGTGCGACAGGAGCTCGACCAGCTCAAAGAGGTATTTAACGCTGGCTGCGATTTAACGCGCAAAGGCGCAGAGCGCGTGTCCGACGCTCAGTCGCGAGACAGTCAATTAAGTCCAGATGCGCCATTCTGTGTTGCAGGGAGAAAAGTTATTCCAGAATAATTTTAAATATTGAACCCCATCGTGACATATCAAGGTTTTCCTATAATTTTATTTTTCAGTTCGTGTCTAATACTGGTTTTATAATGCATTATACGTGGCTCCTACGGATGACCCATCTATATTGACATGCAATAAATCAGCACCGAAATGGGTTATGTGGGGTGCACGTTTTGTTTTACAAGGTCGTATGCAAGGATGTTGTTAATCCGTCCTTCTGTGGCTTTGAAATGTAACAGAATCACACTGGCTATTTTGTAATATTGGTCTTCTTTAAATTTGTCCATAATATTTTACAAGAATTAGAAAACGCCTCTATGTCATAAAATACCTCTTGTATATTGCTTTGCAGGGCGATCTAAAGCGATATATGTCATTTGTGACTGTCACTGGTAGGTGTTTGTCTGCAGCCGAAATACTGCAGTATTCTGGACAGTGCGTCAAAATGACCTCTAGTACAGCACACAAAATGAAACATGGATATTTGCAGTTCAAGTGCAAATGTCCTTATTTTTAAGTGTAGAATGTATTATACTCAGTTATTTATTACGTACGTGTGTGTATATGTATGTATATATGCGTGTGTGTGTATATATGTGTGTGTATGTATATATATATATATATATATATATATATATATAAAAAACTGTAAACGATGGTGTCTCCAGGATCTTCAAATAAGGACTGAAACGTTTTAATGCAACGTGACATTTTTTCTACAGATTTAGACTTCCTCTAAATAAGTAATTCATTACCGTGTCCTTGACAACTTCAGGCATATATTTAGCTTTTCTAATGTGTAATACTGTCAATCTACCTTTCTTGATTTCTGTATTTGTTTACTCGTACACCACACAGTTTTAAAAGGTAAGGCATTTTCGCGCCTGCACACAGATTTTCCAGACGAGTCTCAGCGTGCAGAAATGTGGAGAATGTTAACGTTACCACTACAGAAATGTCACACGGTACACTTGGCTTTATGTTAATATTTCGGGCGCAGTAAAAGTTCACGATTCCATGTACTTGCTTTTCAACTTCTGGTGACGATTTACAAGGGGAAGCGGGTTAAGGGAGCAGTGTGGTTGGTTCTGTTTTCTTTTCTTTTTTTTTAATCCAGATTTTATAGTCTAAAATTAAGGCTGTCAACTTTTCTTTAATGGAACAGATGAGTCATTGTTTCCACCATGCAATGTAACCATGTGTACTTCCTCCCCCCCCATACTAGCAGAGTTTAAATATATTTTTGCAGTTAAGGATGTGATTCTCACAACCCCTAAAATTGTTTTCTTATGCCAGTGTGTTTTCTTACGCCAGTGTGCCATGTAGAAGGAACCTGTCTACTCGACGCAGTGTTAAAGGTAGTTAAACCGTCTCCTTATAGGTTGCCCTTAGAAAACGCCATCAGGAAACCACTTTGTCCAGTGGTTGATTTCCCACGCTTTCAGATGTTTGTGTAACAAAGACCTTGTGTTGAGTAACGTGGTAGTTGTGTCCAATGCCTGATCTGTGTTACCAAGGCAATGAGAACTTCTGCAAAAAAAGCGGTCCTCAGCATCCGCGAAAATAAAGCATGTTTTTGTTTTTCATTTGTAGCTACACAGTTGCAGCAATGGCCACTTGTACATTTACTCTGGAGCTGGGCTATACTGAGGATATGAGTGTACAAACACTAACATGCCTTCTCCTCCCCTCTACAGGACTGTCCTGCTTTGATGTCTGTTTTACCTTTATGTTGGCAAACCTCTGATCTCAGAATCTGTGCCATGTTATCTACCTGTGTAACTCACACAGCCAACATCTGTAAAAGGCTACATGAGGCAGTAAAAGTAATGCTGCATTTCATGAAATGGTGGACATATTAACTTGGTTCTGTTGGTTCAGCTTTGCTGTTAAGATGTTCCGCTGATCTAGCACAGTGCTAGCTCTGTGGCCAGTGGGTCTGTGCTATTTCTTTGAGGTAAATATAGGCTCTGGTTTTGTCTAGTTTGGTTCCAGTGCAGAGTGAAGCGTTCTAGTGCAGCAGGAGAAACAGACTGGGTATATACAAGCTTGGGCTGACATATTTTACAGCTCTGTTAGTAGATTTCAGAGTAGATGCTCAAGCTTTCCTGTGTAGTGCATTATTTGTGTGTGTGCGTATGTGTTTGTCCAAGGGGCAGGGGGTGATTGTGAGGAAATCAGACCTCTTTTACTAAGAAATAACCCCATTTTTGATACCCCCCCGATGATGCAGTTCATCAGTGTCTTTATTTCAGCAAACGCCAGCGAGCCATTTGCCAAGACTTGTTAGGCATAGATCATCACAAACGTGGTTGTGTTAGCACTGGTGAGCACTGTGTGTACGCTCTTAACGAAGACATGGGGCGAAAGGAAAGGGACTAAGGCAAGGCCTTAACGTTGGGTTTGCTCAGGGGCTGAACGCTTCATTTATTCCAGCGGGGTCTCCTCATGTCATTCTTCTGTGCACTGAATGTCAGTCTCCTGGTTGTTGCGTGTTTGCAGTAGTTGTAAAAAGCCAGATGTTCCTTTTGTGCTGGACTGGGTAGCCGGAAAGGTCAGCGAACCACCCCAGGCAAAAAGGCCAGATATCCAGTTTGGTCTGTCTTCTCGAAATGCCGTCCACAACAGTGGCATGGCTCATTCCTGCTACAAATCACTCCTGCTACTAAGGACTTTTATTTATTATTTTTTTTTAAACCTAGAAAAGGGCTGGTTAAGATTTCACTCATTGAACGATGTTCTCAGAAAAAAAAAAACATGAACAAGGGCAAGTTATTTTTGTAACACTTTGTCCCGATCAGCTGTTTCCCTTCCCCGAGACTCACCTTAAGTGTCATTATGGCTGTGTAACAAAGCTCAGTAGGAACTGTTCAGTTTATCACCACCTGTGAAAGCCCTGTTCTGGTAGCTTTTGAGTTCTGGAGACTCTTTGTGCCTTCTAGTAACCTGGTAGCGTGCTGCAAAATGTATTTACATATGTGGTGAGGTCCCACTGCCTGTTACCGTCACACTGTCTTCAGTGTGCACAAAGGTCTGCTTTGCATGGAGTCTGAGGGGCTGAGTCAGCGGTTCCCTCTGTCCTCCTCTGTGTGCCAGTGGTTCTGTCGGCTTTAGTCACTATTTAGCCAGCTTTAACCACTAATTAACTCCAAATTTTGGAAAATGGGGAACTACCTTTAACATGCAAAATGAGAAATCTCTGGTCTAATCTCTCCTTAAATTAGATTTTAAAGTTGTAGACCTTTTCTTGTCCTGTGGACCCCTATGGCGGTCTGCTGACGCCTGTGGACTCCTCCTCCTCAGAATGTTTTCAAATGTTAAAAATACATGGGTTAACCAGGGAAAAGCAATTGTATTGAAATATAGTCACGAAAATATTTTTAAACTCTGCAACAATATCTGCCTGCAGACCCTAGGTTAAGAGACCCAATTGGGAATGCTGTAAAAAGGTTGTGAATTATGACGTTTTTTTTTTTTGTAAAGTCATTGGCTAAGCACCTAAACATTCGCGCAGAAGGCTCTTTCAGTTCTGCTGCGTCCTATCCTGGTTTGACCATAAAGGGCTCTTTTTTCCCAGTTTGCCCTCAGCAGTGTGGGGGTAACTAGGAGCCCAGTGAAGGCGGTCCACCTCCGCTCTGACTTCATATTTGTGGAGACGTTTAGGGAGGTTGTGCAGTCTCGTGTAGCAACGCACTATTGTGACTAAGCATGATGCTAATGTCTTCATATTGGCTGACTGACCTTCGTGTGGTAGGTTTTAGAAAACAGGAACTGACAAATGTGCAATATGTGACGCTTGTCCATGGAATTGATATTTTCCGTTTCCTTTTGTATTTGAAAACTCATTTTAGCCTCATTCAGAATGCATTTTTTTTGTCTGAAAAACAATGAGTCTTATTATTGATATCTGTGTAATACTGCCATGTACTTTATACTGCTCCATAGCCTTACCACAAAGATGAACAGACAGGACTCTGTAAAGGGCTGAGATTATATGTGGGCGTCTTTTTAGTTCAAGACTGACCAGCCTAGTTTGAGATGGTTGTTCCTAACCTAGGCTATAACCTAATCTTTCAATGAGAAAATAAATTCCTGGCCTGTTCAAATCATATATATATATTTTTTGGACAATTTTCCTTACCCCGTAGAAGTGCAGAAGGGCTGGGGCTGTCCCAGGGTACGGCTGTATTGCTTCGCTGGTGGACAGAGTGAGTCTGTGACCTGCCAGTGTTTACTTGGCGAAGAATGGAAGAGGTTTATATTTGGATCGGCAGCTGCTCACGGACCAATGTGTGTGTGTGCGTGCGTCTGCGTGTGCGCACGCGTGCGTCTGCGTGTGCGCACGCGTGCGTCTGCGTGTGCGCACGCGTGCGTCTGCGTGACACCCCCGGTAACACGCAGCTGTCTCGACGCCCTTCGTTCACTGTTTCGGCTGAACTGTTTTGTTGTGGACCACCTTGTTCCATGGCTAAGGGGTAATCTTTTCTAAATGGCCCTAAATAAAGTCCCAAATCCTCTCCCTTATGGCTACTAACAAGATGATTCTCCATCTCTGCACACAGCTTATGTGTTGGGAAAAGTCCAGTGAGAGGTGGTTTGATAGCGTGAAGCACTGATCATGAACCTAGAATGGCTTGATGGTAACTTGTCTACAGTAGCATGGTAGAGATTAACTAGATACAGGGGTCATTGCTAGCATTATAAAGATTATAACATAAGTAAAGGTGTTGAAGTGATTGTTTTGGCAGTACCGTGTTTAAGATGGGACCATCTGCACTAGTGCATCAAAAATGATGAGACCAAGCAAATGCAGCTTTGTTGTGGAGTGTTTTACTAACTGGCACGCTGAAGGCCAGAAAGCACTGAATGGTAAATTAATGCCAATCTGCTGGTTTTCCTTTATCTTAGCTGAGCGTCGTCTCCTGTGGTACAGCACAGAGGGTACAGGGAACAGATGCCTGGTTCTGATGGATATCTATTTCCTTTTACAGCACACGGTACGAGATGGGGGATGGGCAGACAAGGCCAGCTGCCTGCAGGCCAACACAACAGACTTCTGCCTCCTGCCATGTTAGCTGGGTTTGGTTTGCAAATTATAACCAGGAGAGAGGGGCTGTTTATCTCAGATATGGAACTGTGGGCTCTACATATGCAGTGAGGAGATTATTGCAATAATCTGCATTACATCAGCTGCTTGAATTTTAGCAGACGTGCATTAAATTCACAGCGCCGTGCTGTAAGTACCTAGGGAATAATACCCCCTTTTTTTCCCCACTCCCTCATTTTTATTTCTGTCGCATGACATCATCATTCAAGTCACAACACGCCTGTCAAATCTGCCAAATCCCCTGCTGTCAGACCCGACGACTTGGTCTAGTCTTGTCAGTGTGGGAGCGGAACCGTCCGGCGTCCCTGCAGGGTCATTGGGTTCTGCCACTCGTGTGTGACGGAAGAGCCCATTTGCAGGGTAACGCTGCTGGGTCAGCATCGTGGCTTGAGGGTTATGTGAAGGTGATTGACAGCTCCTTCTCACAGCTAAACACGAAGGATGAGGTCATCGCTGAGCGAGCTGGAGTCGTTCCGTCACCGTGGCCCCGGCCTCTGCAGGCACTTCCTCCTTGCAGCTGTGTCTCGCTGGCCAGCCTTTACTTCCTGAGGCCTCGCTCACACAAAAGCCCGCCTCTCCCGCAGAAGAGTCCCATCCCGCAGATCTGCACAACGCTCGGTTACGGTCCTGGCTCTTTATTCCCAGGCTTGCTCGCTTTTGTTCCGTGTTAATTATCGCTTATCTGACGTGTTATCTTCTCAGACAAGCCTGCTTCCCCGCCTTTGTTCTTCAGATTTCTTTGCCTGCTTCTCATTTCAGCAGTAGCAAACTGCTTTGCCAATTGCTTCTTGTCTTAAGTGTGAACAAGTTCAATTTATTTTTTTTAACCCTAAAAGCATGTTTGGAAGAGTGAAATGTTTGTACTGTTGGCTCACTCGGGGTTAAAGGGATGTGACCCGTGGCCTTTTTTGTTGTGTTTTTAAGAAGCTTTGTTAGTCAGATGGTCCCAAGAGATTAAAAATGAGAAACTGCCCGTGTTCCATGCACTGGGCCTGACCACCACATTCACGCTAATCAGTCATTGGCTCTTTGGCTGGTCCTGAATACGCATTGTTACTAGTCACTTTTGAGATTAGCTGATATGTAGTAAGGAAAAGAATAAAAATAAAACGTACACCCCCCCCCACCACCACCACTTAAGGGGTGAAGTGGCGTCAGCCAGACAGGACATCAGAGGGCCTTTTGTGTGTGGAGAGCTACTGAGGTCTCTGAGAAAAGAGGAAGAAGAGGGAAGTATGAAGGTGATTACCAAGCGCTAACGCCACACCCATATCCATGTATGAATGGAATAGGTGCCTCTCCAAAGGGTAGAGTCCTAAGGAGCAGGCATGTAATCACACTGCAGACTTCATAAGGGACTGACCTCACCCCACCGAGACATGTCAACAGTCGAGTGGAAACCGAACAAGCCTGTGAAGTCGATGGCATTTTGAGCTGCCTCGCGGCGTTGCACTTCTTAAGCAGGTGAAAACGTCTTACGTGGCAGTGTGAGGTTGTGGTGTCTTCCTCTGTCTGCCAGCGGTTTACAGCAAACTGCCACCAGCAGAAAGAAGGCAGCAAGACGCTGCTGTTTTCACAGACCCTTTGGGAGGGTCTGCACTGTTTACATTTTGCTTTTTGCAGCTCCGTCTGTACGTGGTCCTGTGGCGTGCCACTGATTATCCCTGTGTTTCATTGTCTGGATGAAGATCTGATAAGCTGGGATGTTCAGTACATTCAGACACATAGGAACAAATGAAATGATACATGCACATATACATAAATCCAAAATTGATTTACCCTGATGGAAAGTGCAGGTAATCTGTAATCCCAGGTCAATCCTGTAGTCCAGTATTACAGACATAATGTGTCCTTTTCGATTCTGATAAATACGTGTGAATGTTGTGGTATTCTGAGACACATTCCTTGTTGCACTTTCTTTGTGTTTGGTGTAATTAGATTTTGTCTTGCTATTCCCCATTAGGGCTGTAATCCTGTGCCCAGGTTTTAGTCAGAGACCTACTTTTGCAGGATAAGTGTGAGGAAGTAGAGAAATCCTACTGGCTAGGCTGAGCTCTGCTCGGTGACCCTTTTTAACCCCTTGCTGTAATCTGGAGCCGTGAGCTGACGGATTTTTACACTTGCGCGTCTGCGAGGGTTGTCTGTAATCAGTTTTCAAACGGTCCACTGACAGCATAAAGAAGTTAGCCTTGTTTGGGCTGCATGGTATGTGAGTGGAGGCCTTACTGGTCACGTAGCAGACCAAAAACAGATTCTTTCACTAAGGACACGGGGCAGGAGTTGTACGTTCAAGTTTTTTTTAACACCTGTAATTCATTTCATCACAGGCATTGGGTTGTATAGAATTGTACAGTTTGCAGGGGCTGACTCATATTCATGTAAACTGTAAAACAAAATGAATATTTCCTTTTGTCTTACTTTTGTAGTAATTATGTATGCAGTGATATATTTAAATATGCTTTGCCCCCCCCACCTCCCGCTTTAGATTTTATTATGCTGAATAATGAATGTCCTTCGTTATTTGTTCTTGGTAATGTATTATTCAAATTAGACTTTCAGTATGAAGTTAGTCTGACAGGCCGACTCCTAACCTACACCCAGGGGGACAGTGAAATAAGAAATGGGTCAATCTGGCCACCTTAACCCAGCACAGAAACTGGGGCGTTAGATTGATGGAACTGGTTGCCACCAGGGTCACTTCTGGTTAAATTGGGACAGTGGAAATGCACACAAAGGGAAGAGCTCTCTGGGGCACCCCTGGTCTCGGTGCCCACCCCCGCCCTCATCTGCTTCTGGGTGGGCAGGGCTGAGGGAAAACAACTGTGGGGGGGCAGCTGGGTGGGGGGGACAGGAGGATTGCCTGTCTGAGAAAGAGGGGGAGGAGCCCAGACTCATGCCAAGGCTCTTGTGAGAACCAGACGTTGTTCTTTAGGTGTTTAGCAGGAGCGCTGGTCCTACCAGCTTCCCTAATAGGTTTAAATACTCACCCCCCCCCCAGTACACACACAAGGAAAAAAGTCCGCTCAGTGCATTGTGTGAACACAGAGCTGCCCTGTTCCTCTGGGTGGGAACTTAACTAGCACAATGAGTGCTGGCTGTTTCTGCCCAGGCAGAAATCAGTCTTAAGTGTCTTTGCAAACAACTTATCTGGACGTGGTTGTAGAACGGGGTACCCCTCCCCCACCCTGTTCCTTCCCCCCTCCACCCAAAACACACTCACTCTCTCACACACACACACACACACTCTCTCTCACAGACGCTTACAAGAATATTAGGCCAAAAGGTTTTTTTGACAGCTCTAGTCTTATCTGATCAGAAAAAGCGTTTCGTCACCTTGTGGAGAATGAGGGCATTGTTCTGTAAAGCACCAGAACACTTGGGATAGCTTGGAAATAAAGAATTGCAAAATAACTGCATCAGTCAGTATTATTTAAATAGTTTTTGAAACTTACTGGTAAATAATTGCGCTTGTTTTGCATAGAAACGCTGTTGCCGTAAATCCAGATGAAAGCCACCTGGCTTTGGGAGACTTCAGCCTTGTCAAACATCTTGTTTGAATATTAAAATATTGATTTCCAATTTGTTTATTTTACCTCTAAGCGGTATTTTGTAAGTGGAAGAACATCACATCTCAGTCAGCAGTTGCAATATGCCTACCAGGTTGTCCCTGCAAAGAGGGTATTATATTAATCACTTGTATTGTATTGTAGTGTTGTCTTTTCTGATTAATATCTGGTGAAAGAAAAGTGGCTCAGGATTGTTGGTCTATTCAGCTATGATTGGCTGTTCACGGGGGAGAAAAGGGCCAATGAGATGAAAGCTGCATTTATTAACTCCTTGGCCGCTGTTTGAGCTCTTTGACTGCTCCGTCCTCATGATTGTTACTTCCTCCTTACAAACGCAGGAAGGGGCTTTCGTGACTCAATTCTGTAACTCGTGACATAAGGGGTCAGGAATGGGTCTTCTCCTTTGTTTTTTGCTGTGGGGGACATCTGTAGACTTCCTCTAATGGCCCTCGTTGATGCCATCTGTCTCCTCTGTCGGTTTAATTGGCATGGCAGTCGTAAAAATGCCTTCCTCTTGTTACTGGCGAGTGAATAAGTGTGATTTCACACAAATGCATATTCGCCCAGATTAGTGTAGGTTACCAATGCTCCAGTGACAGAATCAGTCTTATTCCAGCAGTTTTTACTGGAACCTACACCCTACTGTAATGTAGCACTGAGGCCCTCAGTGTCTGGGAAGTGAATGTCAGTGTGGTACTGGGACCCAGCATAGACAAGTTAAACGGCTGACCAGCACACGTGTGCTTGTGCCTAAGATCTCCTTGTGTGCGTATAAGCAGTACCCACCGTGAGTTTGCAGTAATGATAAGAAACAGAGCGGTGAGTCACTAACGCCTGGTAGTGATCACGGCCTTGGCTCCGCACTTCCCCAGTCCCACTCACATCCCATGCAGCCTGACCTCAGACTCCGCTGTGTGAGTCTGAGCGCTTGGGTCGCCTGCCAGATGACAGCAGTGAGCTCTGCCGGTTACCTTGGATAACGGCATCCGTTAAGCAAATGTAGAGCGATAAAGGCCAAAACAGACGGGTCGCCTGTGGGCTTGTTGCTCAGAATCAGGAATTCCTCCAGCCACCAGGCTGGGAAAGGAATCGAGGGGACTTCCTGCCACGATATCGCTGCTGGCCTTCACTCATGTAAACAGGCTGTCTTTGTCTGAAGTGGACAATTGGCCTGTTTTACAACCATTTATTCTGGTTGCGCAGCACCCCAGCACCGATGTGTGGAAACGCTGAGCACTGGCTCTGGCAAACACAACAGTGGGCGGTGATGTTACACCAACTGATCTGCCTTAAGCACTGAAACACCTTAGTATTGAGGAAAAAAGTAATACCATCAAATGAAATGGCCAGGTCTGAATGTATCTTTGTGTTGGTTTTTCAGATTCAGGTTCTAAGTGCTGTGTGGTTTGGCGAGATCTTGGGCGAAGTCTTGGGAAAGGTCGGAGATGATACAGCAGTGTGTGTGGCAGTCCAGAACCTTCTCTACTTCTGTCACACTGTACTGGGTCTCTCAGGCTGTTCTTGCCATCTGTCTACCAGCTCTGTCTCCTTCCCTACAGCTTGTTAAGATTCTCAGCTACACAAACTGCCTGAGGTATCTTGCATTTTACAGTGTCACTGCAGATGAACTACGCTACGCTAATGAAGAAAAAAAAAAAAAAACAGCCACTTATTGAACGAAGACTGAAAGCCGCCTTACTCTACACTCTCATTGCCAGGGACCAAACGCATGCCTGTGTTCTGAGTTTCCAGAACCTTCTGTCACCTCACTGATGACTCCTCTATTGGCTGTCTGTTCACGGCCCTCAGTTCTGGCGGTTCCTTCCTCCTTGCAGCTGTGGCTGTTCACGAGGGACTTTTAGATCTTTAAGTTTGAGCTTAAACCCCTGCTCCAAATACTGTACAAAAAAAACACATATTTGGCATATTTGACTGTGAGAGTTAATATTTACATGAACATTACTTCCCTAATATGTTGGGACCTGGTTTACAGTCTTGGCTTGTGAAATGGTATGGCAAACAATCCTTTTGTCCAGTACAGTATACTGTATGATATCAGTTAAAAAGCATGTTAGCACCGTGTAGGTGTGATGGATGGAATGCAAACAGTAAGGTTTATGATTTAATAATTTACTTAGACTGGGTTATCACTGCCTGAAAAAAAAACGTAATGGCTAGTTCCCTTACAGTTTAAAAACTGTTCATGTAACACTAACTTTAAGAATAACTATGACTAACTGCCTTTGTTGGGAATAAATTAAGCAGGTGTGTTGGGTTGAAGCCCCTGTGAGTAATACATGATGCTATTCCAGTGTGGTTAAGATCATCTGCCTGTCGTTTGAGCAGTTGTTAAACCTTCAGTGTTGTGTCATGGGTTCCTGTATTTATATTCCCTCAGCTTGCATGATATCAGTATAGCACAGAATCCGCTGCTCTGAGCTAGCGGCAGTTTGTATCTGTGAGTGAGGGAATGGCAAAATACCCTAAACATAGAAATTAAGTCAATATATGGTGCCTGTAGGGTAATTTTTTAAAAAAGGAAGGAGAACCTCCCCCTGTCTTGGGAAAAGTGTGGAGTCTCTTGGCTGTGTGTAACCACCTCAGGGTCTTGTTAGTTCTGCAGAAAGGAGAAAGATAATTTATTTTTTTGCTACCTTTCCTCTCTTTGTAGGTTTGTCTCCAGTCATACCCGCTGGCTCTGTGTCTTACACATTTTATTCATCGTTTGGACAGAAAACTATAAAAGCTTGTTAGTACAGGAAGCCAAATCTTAGTTTGAGATTTAAGGTAACTGACTTATCGACTAGGTTGATGTTCTCATTTTTTGAGGAGGAGACTGCACAGCTCCACGCTACCAATACCTTGAATTTCAAAGCATAACCCGCCCTCCCCCAACACACACCACACCACACCACACCACACCACACACACACACACACACACACACACACACACACACACACACACACACACACACACACACACACACACACACACGTTAGTAAGCAGATGCTGGTGAAGAATTCCACACTTGAGATTTTTCTTCCAGCCCACGCGCGTATGTTGTGCCACGCTGTTCACCTAACACTGCAGGAGGAGAAGGCTAGATCGAATCTGTCTGTACATGGCCCTGTCCTGTGTGCAAAATACCCATGATGCTCCTGATCTGGCAGCAAGCAGATCGATGGGGCTGCCTACCAGGGTGTCTCGGGGGGAGCTATGTCTCCAGTGTGCCGTTGAATACCATGACCCTTGACCCTGCCCCATATTGACTTCAGCATGTGCTTAGCCCTCATGTACAGAGAAGATGGCTGTTCTGTGCCTATAATATTTTCTGATGTGGATTACACGGATGTTTTTTTTTTTTTTTGTATATAAAATGACATGATGATTTTCAGTCCTCTATCTTCATAAACATTATATACAGTTCTTGTTTTTTTTAATCAGTTCAGTGTAGTTGTCATTGTTGCAAGATTAAGGACAGTTTAACTTTCTCTTTTCATCATATAGTGCACGTTTTATATAAAGGGGGCATTGTGCCTTTGATGGGAATTTTTCCTTATAATCTCAGCTAGGCTATAGACATGACTTTTATTCACTCATTAACTGCAGTGATTAGTGCTCATATGGAATTCTTAAGTCACTGTATTAAAGAGGTATAAAGTACAGGCGTCTTTCATCTTTCGTATCTTTCATCATGCTGGTGCAGTAGACCGGGATAGATGTGACAGGGCTGAGACCTGCAGAGCCCTCTTCGCTCCTCAGCCTTATCACTCGCTCCCACACACCCTTTGTGTGTCTTAAATGAAAGTTTTTAAGACTGTGTCTTCAGCCATCGCTGATATTGCAAATTGGGAAGACTGGTGGTTTCAAAGCACAGAATTAGCTCATGAACTTCAAAGGTAGCATAGCTCGGAGGAGGAGAGGAAGACTGCTCGGCTCTGAGGAGCTGGTTGCTCATTATGGGATGTCGGGCGTTGATCTTAGCGTGCTGTCGGGTCGATCCCCATGTCAGAATCCCTCGCAGTCCATTTATATGCCGCTGACAGACTCTGATCTTGGGTTCCTTTGTGAAATGAATGCTGCCTTGACAAAACTCAGAAGGACATTTTGGGGAAGTGTCTGGATCCGTGAAGTCTTTCCCATGTCCGTTGACGGTCTTTGTTAAAGTAAACGCTCAATTTTTATTGTTCGTTTTGTAAGAATTTGAATGAGCCATTTTGTGGTTTTCCTTTTAATCTTTGAGGATTAAAACTATACAGATATTACTAAGGAAGAGAATCTGTTGGCTCATTTGAGATCAGTACAACAGCAGTTAAAGTGAAGTTTGTTTCAAAGTTGAGTGCGAATCCTTGGTGTTTGGCTGGCCCCAGCCATTAAGCACAGTAGCCGCCATCAAGCCAGTGCTGTGCTTCCTTGCTGGGTTAACACTCGAGGCTCCTAGCCTTTGCCATGCTGGTGAGGGATCTGCAGCATTGCACACGTAAGGAAGCAGGACTCATACTGGCCTCATGCTGCTTTTGACTCTCCCCTGTCAGCAGGAAGTCCCCTCTTCACCAAGCTAAAGCTTTTTTCATTTGTATGCATGTATGGTCACTTTTCACCCAAGGCTTAATTAAAATCCATTCCTTAATTTTTAAGAGAGCATAATTACTTCACACTTTAAGAACACCTATCCCACACTGTGCTCGGGTTGGGTTTTGTGCAGGTGTTTCAGTCCCTGAGTACGGTGCCCAGTAAGAGTGGTGGCAGGACAGCATTTCTCCCTGTACTCCTGCCTGGCCCAGCTGGGGGCCACAGGTGTCTCGTTGGGTTTTGTGGGGCATTGTGGATGCGCTTGAAACTTAGGTGATTGACAGCGCAGTACTGTCATACGAGTGTAGCCCTAGAACAAGAAGTTATAGTCAGAGGCGAGCCTTTGGTTGCCTCCACAATATATAAAAGCTGTTGTCCACATGAGAAAGCCTTCACTGTATGCTGAAGATGTAGAAATGGTGAGCGTGTCTGTGTGTGTTTATGCATACACATTTTTGCATGGGTGCTTTCCGAGAACCATGGGGAAATTCTGCAGAAGCAGACGGTAATGATTTTAATTAGTCTCCGATGGTCTCTGCGGTATCCTGTCGGGCGTGGCTCATCTTCCTTCACTATACTAATACTGAGCATTGTTGTCGTGGAGGTACTGCAGTGCCTCTGAAAGTGATGCTGTCTTTACATGTTAGGTCAAAGAATGAAACTTGTTCTGACTTTTGTATCTAGAATATGGTGTCCTTACGTCTTCTGAGTACCGTTCCATCCCTTCTTGGTCTTGTTCTGGTGATGCGTGTGGTACTGGTGTCTCTGGACTGGAGGTTCTGTTCATCTTCAGTGCCTACTGTGTGTAATTCTAGTGTTAGCAGAAACAGGAGGAGACGGTGGTAAAAAAAAAAAAAAGGTAAATAAAATACCAGGTAAAAGTGAAAGGAGATGTCTGGGCAAGGCAGTGTGGAGGTGGTAACTAAACTCCGGTTCTTCTGTGTTCTGATTTGATTAAATTTGACTGTATGCTGTGAATTTGACTCTTGCTGAGAGTGCCCTGCTGATTACATGATGACCAGAGTCCAGTGTTGGGTCTTGTTTAAAGCCAGTGATGTGAGGCACATGGCTGTGTGACGTGATGCTGGTATTGCTTCAGGATGTCAGATCTAATCATGGAGTTTATCTCATCGTCGCTGCCTCGTGCTGGTACCATCGCTGCCTCGGGCTGGTACCCTCACAGGAATGTCAGTGGCATTTATCAGCTGTACAGTGAGTCGGGCACTTTAACACGCCACTTCAGGCTGCGGTTTCCCCTGTCCCAAATTCCTGCATGTCAGTTTTGGTTCCCGCTCTCAATCTCGGTCCCAGCTGGATGGAAATGGGACATCAGATCCCCTCTGGTTGCCTCCTTGGAATGGGTCAGGTTCTAATACCCATTGGTGAAGACCTTAAATCCAGGTCATATTCCTAACTGCTTTGGATAAATTAAGGGCTGAATCTAAATGAAAAGGTTAATGTGATTACAATATTAGCAATGGCTTCCATTTCAAAATAAATTAAATCTGAAGCCAATCAGTTTGAAATTGCAGATGGCTTAAGGCTTAATTAATGTGTTGTTGCGTTAGACCCAATTTCCTAAATCTTGCCAGTAGCCTCCAGTGCAGAGGGGTTGGAGCACAGCTGTCAGGCCTCACAGATGGTTCTTTCTCTAACATTACTTTTCCCCTGGGTTTTATCCGTATGGATGCTTCATCCTTTTACTTGCCTTGTTTTGTTCTGTTTTTTTTTTTTAAATGTTCATATACCCCTGAGCATTTATGAGCTGTTAAAATATAAGTTTGGATAATTACTTGTAAATTCTAATGCTAAAAGTGCTCCCCCCTTGATATTTAAATCTTAAAGACAGTCAAATGTTAATGCTTTTCACTAGATTTTTACTGTTTATGTTCAGTTAAATAATTGAAGTGTTTAATGGTTTTTTCATAGTAGGTAAAATATGAAATCACAATAGAGTGGAAATTGGTTTCTGCTACAAAATAGGAATTATCAAAAATGAGTATTTGCCTAATTATTCCTGTGCCAAATTAAAAGTTCTTTTTGTGTCTGAACAAACCTAAGGTCCATTGAGCACAGTAAGGGTGGTGTCTTGCTTGTGGTTGGCTTGGGGGGGTCACAGCCTGGATTTTCAACACCATCTCTCCTCATCTTCTCCAGGCGTTTGGACAGGCCCACTCCAACCACAAGAAGGTGGCGGCCGATGGGGAGAGCCGGGAGGAGTCGCTCATCCAGGAGTCGGCCTCCAAGGAGGCCTACTACGAGCAGAAGGTGCTGGAGCTTCAGACAGAGCTGAGGCAGATGAGGAACGTCCTGACCAACACACAGTCGGAGAACGAGCGCCTGTCCACCCTCGCCCAGGAGATGCGTGAGGTGAGCCCCTCTCAGAACCCCAGTCCCTGAACCTCCTGGTGTATGCACTTCGTGCCATGCGCTGGTGTGCCTGTCATGGTGAGACAGAGGCTGGCTGAACTCCCCTGCCAAAAATGCAATGTTCAGTGATGAAAGTAAACTTGCTGTAAACCGAAGCACAGGACTTTTTATTTACCCGTTGGTCAACAATCCCTGAGGGCAGGTTCCTGCTCCATGTTACTTACCTTCAGGCCAGATATTCATGCCCAGACTTCAGACGTTTTGCTGTATCTGATTGACGTAAGCTTTTACAATGCTTGATTTGAAGGACACCAAAAATGTGTCTCCAGGCAATGAACGTGACAGAGTCTAACGCAGTAATGTTGGCTCACTTCCACAAGCCCTGACGTAAACTGAACTTTACACGTGTACAAAACATTGTCCCCTTTTGATAATTCCAACTCGTGGTTTGATCCGGCATATACTTGCCCAGAAGTAAAATTTTGATGCAGCGAGACTGGAAGGTCCGTAATTTCATATCGTAACACGACCATTTAAAGAGACTGGTCTGACAGACTGGAAACTGCTGTGTCAATCTCTCAGGTTTCGTGTTCAACAGGAGAACGCTGAAAATTAAACGTTTGACAGTTTACCTGTACACCATGCCCTGATTATTAAAGGTAAATGTGGTGTTTACATGAAACATGTGAAAATGTACTTGTTTCCACATTTTTTCATTATTCAGAAATGAGACTCAATTGTGCATCTATGAGCTGCTATAATACGTGCTTTACGGTATCTTTGAGAACACTTAGTGAATGATGTTCGCATATTGATGTACCGAGTATCCCTGGTACGGCTCCCATATGGTTGGCACTGTGGTGTCTGTGCCCCAGCACAGTTGTTTCATGTGACAGTGGCATTTGACTAACGAGCGACCGGGCACATTAGGTACCCACACTACAGGAGAATAATGGACGAGTTTTGTGAGAAAGGGGCTAATTGGCTGTTCTGGTCTAGCTGTGGTGTGTGTGCGCGCGCGCAGTAAACGTTTGGCCACGCCTTCCTAAGACTGTACGAGTGACTGATGGGACTGAGGATGTCATCTTGTCTCAAAGCTTGCTGTGAATCAATTGTGACGCGGGCCGCCCTGGATCCCAGACATGTGAGCGCTATTGAATTACCCCTGTTCACTAACGCAGCACATTTTGGTTTCCAAGTGATTGACGGCAGGTTGTTTCCGTATGCGGGCGCCTGTTTTAAGCGGGTGGCTGCTAATGAATATTGATGAGCTCTTTGTTGGCGCATTGCAGCCGGGGTGCAAATGTCACCGTAAGGGCGTCGCTGGCGACATTGCAGCTCTGAGGCTAACGGGCAAAATGTGGCACGGTTTTCCCAGGCAGCGTGCTCGGCGAGAGCGTGGGTGTTCAGGATGGCCTGCACAAGGGGATGGGATTTGGGTGAAGGGTGACGACAGTCTGTGAATGCTGATGGTGCGGCGTGCATGCCACCATCTCCATTTATCCTCACAGCTGATAGCAACTGCTTTCTGCAGATAAAGAACCAGCAAGAGTGGCAAAAGATGAGTTCCAGATTCTGCCTAATTAAGTCCTGCCTTCATTTAAAATTCTCGTTGCGCTGTGGTAGCCTGGGTCGTGTTTAATGCATTGTACGGGTCATTCCAAAAATGCTGCCTGGAAAGACATTTACATTAACACCTAACTGACCTGGATTAGAATGACTGGGTTTCTAAATACTTGTATTGCAGCAGCTCGGATAAGCATTGCAATGACTGCATGTTTAGTGCGCGTTAAGTGCCTTTAGCCCGACTTCACTCTTTCCATTCGAAAATCATTCATGGCTACGTTTCTGTTTTTCTGTATTTGATAGAAATGACAGCACAAAAGGCAGCTGCCTTCAGTTTTCCGTCTAGGCACAGAATGTGGCTTTTGGCTGTTTGTTTCACTAGGCGCAGAGCTATTGTATGCATAATGAAGCAAGCGTAGGCACAGATGCCTGTGGAATTGTGGGGAATGGTGCAATTTTCACCCCGTGAGGGGGATGAGGGTGTGTGGAGAACAGTAAACGGCTTGTGAGGAGATCTTTGTTTTAATTGTTTGGAGACGTTGGAAACTGCCAGTTCTGGTGAGAGCTGGTTCTGCAGCCCCATTTGGTTTGGTTGTATCTTGGCTGTGTGCCAGCCTGGTTTCCAGGAGGCCTTACTGATGCCCAGGGTTCATTCTGAATTAATGTGTGTTAAAATACAGCCAACTACAGCCAGCCCCTCCCTGACAGTCTTTCAGCAGACACTGTTGACCACCCTGGGAGGTGGGACACGATACACCCAGGTCCTTATATCTCTCTTTTGGGTGTGTTGACCCCCCCAGAAGTGGGGAATTACAGGCTCTGCCACTCAGCAGGAAGGCTTGTGGTTGGGGGAGGGGTGTGTAAAGCGGAAACCTACCATCTGGAATGAGTCTCTCCTTGTCCGTATTTCCTCCGTGTTTATGTTCGTGCCCTTCCCTCCCCCGTTACGTAGCTCTTCAGTGCTGAAAAATGCTTTACAGCTGCAGAAAAACATCAGTAATACTGGCTGCTTAAACACGGTAAAGCTCATCTGTCAGATTAAATACAGGTTCTAACATGCATATATATACTAAATCCAAACTAGTATAAACTTACAGATATTTAAGAATAAACATCTTTTTTTGTACCCTGGCCTGACACATCCTTTGGGTTGTTTATGCAGGACGTGCAGGATGCTGTTTAAAGTCTGACCTTTAATCCCAAATGGAAGCTTGTGGCTGATGTAAGCAGCTTAATTTCCAGACGAGTTAGAGCCAGTTCATTCGCACCAGCTCGAGCCCCTTCCCTTGGAAATACTAAGGAATCCTCGGCTAAGCCGGCCGTTTCTACTTCGATCCAGCATCGACTCTGTTTTAGTCACCTCCTTGTTCTCCTGTGTAGCGTAGATATGAATTATCGCTCAGACATGGTCAGGGTGTCGCCAGTCCAACATCTTTTTGAATTCTGCGTTCTCTGGATGTCTCTCACCAGGAAATGCTTCTGGAAAAAGACAAGCGATGGTGCCTATAATACACATTGGTGACCAGACACTTTATTTCTCTTGCCCCATCAGCGTAACCCACAAACAATGATTTGTTTGTCCTCATTAATATTCATGTAATTGTAGCCAATGCCTGGATCCTCTAGTCCAGCAGGCAGACCTTTGTACTGCAGGAGCCCAGTGCCTGCATGTGTGGGACTCTTCTTTGTTTCATGCCTCAGGTAGATGCGGCACAGATGGTGGATGGCTCACATACTTTATTTATCCTTACTAGTGTGAATGAGAGTGAAACAGCCACAGCTCTGGACAGGAAACCGCAGAGGGGAAAAAAAAACACCAAAAGCTGTCATTTTGATATGAACTGGAGAGCATCAATTTGAGCTGACACAGTGGATTGTCCCAGTCTGAGGGCAGCTTTTACCTTGGAGCCAGCCAGAAAGGTGCAGAGAGGGATGTCAGCTGAGCTTCCTGAATTCTGCATTCCAGCACCGTCTTCGTGCTCGGCTAGGGGACGTGGAAGTCTGCAATGCGGCATATTGGAGCACCGGAATTCATATTGCAGCAGAACAGCACGTGCAGTCGTTTCACATTCCCACCTTCCTTACAGCCTCCTCTGCGGAGCACGCACATGCTGCATAGCTGCTAATTCTCAGGACGTGTTTGGAAATTTAAACGCATGTCTTCATGCATGCAGTTCCACTCTGTTTTTCTGTCCACGCATTAAATCAAGCCATGCAGTTCCAGTGAATGATGGAACAGAGGCAGTATTATTTATTTCCTGACTCATTTGTTATATAAGGGCATATAACCTTACGTTGGTATTCTGCTGTGTGGTGGCTTACACCCAGTGTGCAAAAGCTCTGACGCCAGGCCCGTTTTATGCCGTTTAATGGTCACGCGTCACTTGTAGCCAGAACTAATTGCTTCATTCAGACTCAGGAGAAAGCGGTTCGGTGATATACAGTGCCTGTTAATTGCTTCCCCGGGTTTAAATTTAGAATTTTTACAGGGTTAATGCCGCAGCTCGAATGGTGTGTTTTGGGCACGGTGGATCGACGGAGCAGAGTTGATGTGGCGGTGGCGTGGGGTGCAGTGTCTCTGAAAGAGCCCATTGTCCATGCCTCATGATTAATGTTGTGGACATAATGGGACACAGGGGAGTGGAGAATAAGTCGGGGTTCCTGGGCTGGCCGCGTTGGCTCTTTGTTCCTCCTCACAGCATTGACTCTGCTAATTTTAGGTCCCAGACCCAGCTCTCACACATTTATCTGTTCTCGAAGCACGGTGAAGCCCTACCCAGCAGGTGGGCGACTGCCCGAGTACCAGTGATTGGCCATGCGGATTGCACGATGCCAAGTCTCGGCAGAACCAACGAGTTCCCTTGTGGCTCAGCGGACTGGCAGGTTTATAAAGCCAGAGTTGGGTCAGAGACGGATTAAGGCCCTGCCTGGCATCCCTGTGACCTTCCTGCTTACTGAAGTGAATTATTTGACATGGCAGACTTACAGCCTTGAGCATCGCAAAGAGTGGTGTCTGGCACAGACCACTTTCTCTTTAATGCGAATGATGGTGGAGCTCTTGTTATCCAATGGCAGACCTCCACTGGCTTCAGTGTAGACCCTTTAATCCTCAAGGCGGCAGCTGACTTGTGTCAGCAAAAGAGAGAGCAGAGGCTGGCAGAAAATATAGGTAAGGTCAGTCAGTAGCTGACTGTATGCATTATTAATGCAAACTGTAGGTTTTTTGTTTTAATATAACCAAGAAGTTATAAATGTGATTATCCAGCATATGAGCTTGTGTTTTCCAGCCCGATAATGCAGAGTAATGCTGTGCTCTAACCTTAGAACATAGTGGTTCGACTGTTAGTTTTGTCCTTTATTTATCAAGGGATTTCTGCATTCCAGAGACTGAGATGACGCCTCAGGGGTAACAAAGCAAAGCAGCTGTTTTCTACAAGCCATGGGAGCCTTGATGCGTCGTCCTCAGTGATTCCGAAGGTCTTCTGGCCTGCGTGTGTGTTCTGAACCTTGCTATCTTAGTGTTGTGCTCCTCACAGGCTAAAGGCTTTGCCCAGACTTGACTGCAATGCATGGGAACACTTCTGTGTTGAACTTGCATCTGGAGGTCCACCCTATTGTGGTATACTCCTTTTGGGTTCCAGACCAGTTTTTGCGGGCCACACCCTTCTTACTGCAGACTTGTCTGGCTGCTTTTGGAAAGCAAGATATTGTTTATTCGCATTAATTAAGTTGGTTACTTTTTTTTTTGGGTGTAGCTGCTATAATTCAACAGAACAGCTGTCATAATGGGCAGCGGTTGAATCGGTGATCCCTTTGAACCTGTTTTCACTCGTCACGCTATTGTAATCTCGTCTAGTTCGCCACTTTCCCAAACCTAGCATGACTAACTGGGAGTTGTACTTTCTTCCAAATATATTTTGGAGTGAGTTCGTTTTCACTGACCTTTTGGCAGTCTGAGTGACCTGCCAAGGACGTGTTCTGTCACCGGTGAGACACAACGGCTTCCATGCTGCATTGCTTCCAAAGTCAGACTGCAGGGATTCACACAGACCCTCTAAGGCAGTGGTTCCCAACTGGTCCAACTTCAGGGTCCATATTTCTACATGGTCAGTAGTGCAAGGTGTGCAGACAAGTTACTTCAGCATATACAGTTTTATTACTTAGACGATATGGTATGTGAAAATAATTTTATTTACTTCTTTTTTTTATATATTGAGTAGTTTCTCGTGACTAGAATGTTCTTTGTGTTTGTTTTTGGCACAGAATGTTACTATTTCCGGTTAACATCTAGTTAATAGTAACATTCAATGTTACTATTTCAGGGTAACATCTTATATAAAAATTAGAGAACAGCAAAATGTGGTGAAAATTGAAAAGACCGCTAAGGGTCGGCATTTGCTGTCAGGTATGTGTCCGTTAGCCGCTACACCTGGAAACAGTACTTCAAAATAAAAGCACTGTACCAGAAATATACTATACTTCAATATTCGTTTTTTTTTTTTTTTTTTTTTGACAAATGTTACATGATCGTGCAGTTGGGAATCACTGCTCCAAACAGTCCCCCATAACCACTCCCGCCTTGATCTAAAGGGCACAGACCCCCCCCCCTCCCCCGTCCTGCTTTGCATTAATCATTAAGATCAATGGTTACTGTCACACGGCCTGACCCGTACTTGAGAACATTGCATCACAGCCGTTCCAGTTACAGCGTCTTGGTGAAATCACTTCTGACCAATAACAATGTCATGTCAGTGGACCTGCAGCAGACAAAAGATGGTTTGCTTCGGAATGTGAAGCATGTTTTCAGTTGTGTGTGTGTGTGTGTGTGTGTGTGTGTGTGTGTGTGTGTGTGTGTGTGTGTGTGTGTGTGTGTGTGGGGGGTGGG
>JABJVR010023384.1:0-10708 GCA_025773905.1 Chitala chitala
TAAAGAAAAAAATATATATATATATATATATATATATATATATATATATATAAAATGCATTTCCAAACCAGTTGCTTTACCTTAAGCTTATATATACTCAATTCTTACACGTTTCTGTGATTTAATTGGCTGCATGCCAGTTTTAGTAGCAACATCAGTCTGTATAATTGTGCAGAATTAAATAGTAGTCAGGCTATTTCAATGGTACAAATGCATCACTAACTAAGCAGCCGAGTTCTAATTCCCTGCCCTGTTGTAGAAAAGATGGAAGATGTCATAGTCAAAAGTGCCATTGCTTTAAAAATAAAAGCAGCTCAAATTCTAATTTATAGTACTAATGTAGCAAAAATGAAACACAATGGCTTTTTAAATTTGTGCTGATTGCAGGTTGGCAGCTTCCTGGACCTCTGGTACCATATATCTGTCTCCTTCCAAAGTCAGATTTTTCATCCACCATAAAAATCCATTTTACTAAGTTCTGAATTGCCCTTGTTTTCTTTACAGAGACTATAATGATACTAGTACAAACCCAAGTGCTAATCAACACCAGTGGACACGGCAGCAGCCATCAGGACATTACTCACTCCTGGCACCATTTGTACCAATTAATTAAATTCATTTCAAGCCATTCTGTACTTGTGAGGTATAGCTCATGCTGAGCCATCTATTGCTAATCCTTGTCTTTTTCTGTTTCACAACCTCTCTTTCCACTCAGTTGACTTTCTTGCTTGTGCTTTGCTTGATCCTTCCTGCACTCACCACGGTGTTCTTCTCATTCCAGGTTGATTTCATGGATTAACATGGATTCAGTTTGCTACATTCAGAAATAAATTTGATAGCTCTGCACTTGAATCATGTCTCAGAGCCATGTATTATAGGGTCATTATCACATGGAAAAAAAGAGAATAAGGGCCTGAGTGCTGACTACTTCACAGTTCAACTTTCTTTGCTTCTACATCTTTTATCTCACAATAACAACACTAAGGGTTGTACAATATTGCCAAAAGGGGCAATTGGAGTCGGCAGAAAATTCACAATCTGATTTATTGTAAAGATGGCATCCTATGAAAGTGCCACATTGTGTCCCAGAGCTCCTCGGTGTGACACGTTCCAGCTGTAATGTTTATCTATGAGGATCGCATGGCTCCATAATCATTAGTGTGGCCACAGGGGGTCGGTAGCCGGCTGACCTTGGACCACCAGGGGCTTTTTTATTTCTCCACACTCTGAAGTTTTTGGTTCCTCTCCTCTGTCTGGTATTAAATCTCTCTTTATGTGAATGTTCACTGTTCCATATTAATGTTAAGCACCTCGGGCAACTGCAGAGAAAAATGCCATTGAAACAAAACTTAAACTGCATTGAACTGAATTGTCTAAACAATATAAATGTAAAACTACAACAAAGTAGAACATCCTTTATTTCTTGCAAACCAATTATTAAGTCTAACATTGTTGGGATTTAAAGCCTAACCTGATCCATGTTAATCTATAAGGCATCATGTCTCCCTAAAACAACAACAACAACCATTATTGTTACTAAGTGTTTGGGTGCAGTAAGTCTCTGTTGTCATCTGGGTTTAACCCACTGTTAATACCATAAATAATATAATTTCTTCTTGTAAAGTGCTTTGAGGTAATTTGCAAAAGGTACTATATAAGAATAAAATGAATAGAATTAAAGCTGTGTATAGGAGCAGTAAGTCAGATGGGTTACTTAACTGCCTTGTATATCCAGCTCTCAATCAACCACTATGGAAGCTGGTTTCCATCAAGCAAAATAAATATTCATAATAATGAAAATATCTCATCATTTTGATTAAGCGTATCTTAATACGACAATTGTTGTGATCATTTTGGCCTATTATCTCATATCAATGAGTAATTTTGCCATAATAATCAATTAATAATGAGAATAGGAAATGTTTTCATTATTACACATGGGGCACCATAATAAACCTTTAAATGAGACAACCTGCTGTGATTGCGATTATTGCCAATTTTTTTTTTCAAATGATAGTTTAAACAGAGATTTACGCATAATGACATTGCTGAGGGGGGTGCGTGGGGTCATATTTAGCAATCAGACCCTAGATCTAAAATATATTTATATTAGCTTAAACACATGTTGCCACTAAACACATGTTGCCCGTGTAGGGAATTACTACCCATGGGTAGAAGAATATGGGTACAATAAAAGGCCAGATATCCAGGTATCAATTTCAACAGATGTTATTTCTCTCCCTTCTGCTATTACCACATGCAGATTCCATGAAACAGAAGTAATTCTTTATGCTGCTGAATACCAAGTCTTCACAGCACTGAAAAACTTCTCTTTCTCTTGGTGTGAGAACATACAGTTACTGGGGAGTAGAACAATTCAATCTTGCACACTGGATTGTATATTACAAGTGATGCTTTAAAATTTCAGTAGGTATGGAATTTCCTTTGTATCTTTCATTTATAATTTTTGAAACATTAAAATATTTAAGAAACATTACATTGAATTACATATGTAATTGAAATTATAATAAAGACAAGTTAAAGACAAAAGACAAGAGAGAGAGAGAGAGAGAGAGAGAGAGAGTGTGTGTGTGTGTGTGTGTGTGTGTGTGTGAGTTTTCCTTGCCACTGTTTCACTCAGGTTGTTGTACCAGGTTATGGCTGCTCTTTTCTCATTAACTGTTCAATTTTCATGTTAGTGCACATACGCTTTTGTTTTCATTAAAGGGCTAAAATAATTATTAACTTTAATTCTGAATATAACTGGAAAATATAAAGCTTATTTTAAATGTAGGCTGGTTCTTGATGGCCCAATGAGTAAAAGTTTACATTGTAACTTACTAATACAGCTAACTAAATAAATCTTCATTTGGATTTCTTAAACTGAATTTTCACTCATCTCAGACAAAATGCTGAGAACATTTGATCCACATTCCCCTTTTAATGTCGCATAAATCAGAGCAGGACCACATTTATACAAAGAAACTGTTCTTCCCAAGAATTTCTTTTTCAGATGAATATACCATGCGAAAGCTGGTTTTCCTGGAAAGTTACTGATAATTCTGAGTACAATATTGACTATTATTGGAAGGATAGAGGCCTTTTAAATAGTGTAATGATACAAGCCATGCATGATGCCTATAAGCAGGTCTTACACTGCTTACCTACTCTCAGATACTGCAAACGTCAATCTTCCCACAGCTAGAGGATGTACTAAACCAGACTGAGGTCATCGTAATGAGACACTCACAGAACTATCTTAAGCAGAGCAAAATTACAGACTTTTTTATTTTTATAAATGATGTATTAGATGTTATCTTAAAATATTATGCTAAGTAATAATTTTTGAGTGCTCATGTCAGTCACAGTTGTACCCTAATCCTAACTATTATTAAAATGAGATCACATGAAAATCTGGCAAAAAAAGGATATCTGGGAGTAAAGTGGATATACCATAGTATAGCCTGAGCAAATAAATAAAGTTTTTCTTCCAATCATTTCATTTTAATTTGACCACTATCTTAACTAAATTTCAAGTACATGGTTTCTACTCTGCTTTCGTCCTAGTCATTTTCATCTGTCTGTGCTCAGTTGTCTTAATTTTTTGAAAGAAGAAAAGAGTCACAAAGAAAAAAGTTGTTAGTGAGACTCATGCACTTTAAAATCTATAACTATGAATATAAATCACATTACAATGTCCCTGTAACAGCAGACAATTAGGCACGGTGTTTAATTCAAACCAGTAAACATTAGTTGTATTCAAGTTGTAATATATAATTAATAAACACAAACAGGTGCCAAGGAATGCTTAATAAAGAGGAGGAGAGAGATTGTTAACAAGAAATGGACTGAAAGATCAAAAATGTACCATAACTTAAATATTAAGAAGAAACATCAGTAAGACTTTGTAAGACTTCTTTAAGTCTTATTAAAAATGAATAAAGCCTCTTGAGAATTTCTGAATTGCCAACATGATTACAGAAAATAAAAATCAATAATGTTTAATTGAGGTGAAGGTTAAATTAAAAGCAGAATTTGGCAGGAATAAAAACTTGCACCACTGGGGTCTCTAGGACCATGATTGAGAACCTCTGTAATACACTGTTTTTGCCGTAGTATGCAATTAGCTGAATCTTAAAATTTCAACATACTTTAGTTAGATGCGAGGAAGGGTCAGTGATGTCCAAGGCTCTCTGTCTGGTGTGGTATCTATCAGACTAGCCCATGACGAGCCAGTCCACACCAAGATGTTGTCAAACCAGCAAATTTTTGGTTTTCCACATCCTCTGAGCAATTCCACAACACCTGCTATCACACTGCCTTCACTGTGGCACTGTGGTTTTCTCATCACGTGCTCAGATTACCATCACTTGTGGGTCTCAATGTGTTTCAGCCGCCCACTTTCCACTCCACTTTTCACACTTGCTAATATTAGCATTCTTTAGTGGGGCACCAATTAACTTTCAAGTAAGACAGCAAAATCTGTGCTGTTTGTCTGAGAAAATCCCATTTGAAAAGACTAAGCAGAGGATGTCACATAATGTGTGTCACCAGCATCTTTCCAGTCAGTGATATGATCATGTCTCACACACAAATCAGAATGCCCAGTGAAAGATTATAAATAGTTTTCCCTTAACACTAAAAAACTAAATATCAAACTCTATTGTGAATGATGTAAGAGAAATTAAACATCCTGCAATTAATACACCAAGAAATTAGCATCCAGGTGTCCAGCGCTGGGCGTAATGCAATAAGTGAATAAAAGTTATATCTAAAGCACTGCACACAAACAAAAGTCCGCAAAATGCCGTACAAAGATGAAATAAAACAAGAAAAACAAAGTCTATAATACTACAAAATACAATTAAAGTTACAAAAGAAAAAAGAAACTAACCAAACTAGCCAAAGGGCTATGCAGTTTAGGAATGTTCAGTAGACTTAACACAGGTATGAAGTATGGATTCATATTAAAGAAGTTCACACAGGCCCGCAAAACACAAGTCAAATCACGTTTTCTGTATTTGTAGTGGTAAAACATGTGATGTTTACATTTCCAGCACCTGTATCTTGTCACAGGTGATCTGGAACACCAATTATAGTAGGATTACTTGCTTGAAATCCAGTTTTTTCTTGCAACTACAGAAATGTGCTTTCTTCACCAAGTTTTTCGTCTTCTTCCAGTCTACATAAAGGAAATACATATATTGATACCAATCATTTTGTAATGTCCTACATTTTGTGGAAGAATTGGCGCATTAGTGGATTATCTGAAAAAGCTACAGCAGTGTGAATATTTTTGACTATAACTGTATATTACAAAGAAGTAAAAAGAGAGAGAAAAGCGAAAGCTGAGTGTGCTCCCAAACAAAGACACAGGAGTAGACATGCAAAACAAGATGTCCCTGATATGTCCTGTCAGCACCTCCGGTCAAGGAAGGCTAAATCTGGCCCTGATGTGTGAAGTTCTCATTTCCAGTGTGTTTTGTGTACTGGTAAACAACCTCATATTTATATATTTATTTATTGACCTTGGATTGTGACAGGATTTGATTAAAAACAGTGTCTGTGCTTGAATACTAACAGTGCTCTCAGAAATGGGGCTTTTGTGTGATGAAAATGATTGAATGAAAAGAACCTGAATCATTTTAAACAGTGAGCCACAGTGACATCTAGTGGCCAAAGGTAGATAAATAAAATATAGCCAGTTTTTATTTGTATAAATGTTTTGATTCTGAAATAGGAAATACACAGAACCTGAATATTTGTGACATGTTCAAAGAAATAATCAAGAAAAGCTGATTTAATTCCACTAAATGCTTTTTGGTCCTACTTAATTATTTGGTGTGTTTACAGGCTGTCATTTGTCTAAAGGCTTAAAGGTTTCTCATTCCATTTGATGAGTGTTTTTACTTGTTGTGAAACATTGATTTGTAGTGTTTATTATGATTTGCAGAGAGGATATTATGGTGATTTATAAGATATGTGGGAGAGTGCTTGAGTAGTCCATTGGATATTGATCAGGCATTGAGAAAGACAATATGTTCCACTGTATTTGGGCTGAGACAGCATTTTCTCCAAATCAATTTTTCACCTGTTTCTTGAATACTCTTTCACAAGCCCCAGACCTTGATGAAATGTGTTTCTTACAGCTGGTAGAGCTGGCTGCATTCTCTAAAACTCTAAGAGCTAAAACTTGGATCAAACAAAATTGTTATTGCTGTGGCTTTCATATCTTCCATCCTACATCATTCCTTCAGATGTTTTGAAAGGTCACAGTATAGTGCTTATGCACTTTGACTTCTTTACATTAGAATTTTACGTGAATATTTTCATTAAGACTACATTGACTACATTAAGACTACGTATAACTAAATAAATTATTCCTGACATTTCCATAGTACCTTGAATAAACAGCTGGGAGAGGTGAACTACTTCCCAATCACAGCTTTTTAGTGATTATTTTAGTGAATTAACAGAGCAGGAATGTTATCCCTGCTTCCCATTGCTCAAACAAGCACCGGGTCAATAGAAATGCTTTTTCGTCTTATTGTTGTGTTGTTGCACGAAGCAAAATATTGGTAGTAATGCAGACTTTTTTCCTTGCTTGTGCTCAACAAAATACAAGTAATCTCAAATAGCAAAACTAAATACTTTTTCACTTCCATATTATGACTGTACTTAAAAATTCATTAAAAAAAAATCTTAATCATTATTCAATCAGTCAGTGTTCAGGCAAACGTTTAAACAGGAGTTGATAGAGTACCACAGATTAAAAGATAAATTAGGCAGGTACACACATGCAAACTACAATAGTTACAGAGCTTAATACAAGATGGTCAGGAGATTTCACAAAAAACAAGGTTTAGTTGGGCTTTATACAACTTATTAACTTTAATTTAATCACCACCAACCTGATGTTGAATAGGTCCCCCTTTGCCTCCTAAACATCACTGACCTGTTGAGGCATGGGTTCCACCAGACTTATAAAGGTATGCTGTGGTTCCTGGCAGCAAGCCATCAATAACAGATCCTGTGTGTCCTGTTTAAGCAGAATTACCATTTTTTCTATTTAAAAATGGGCTGTAGGCCAGTAACACTGAACAGGATAAATGGTATGATATCATGTTTATGATTATTCAAAAGAAGCTCTAATACTCGTTTGTGCAAATACTGACAAAATATTTCCTTTTCATTGAATGTCACTTTACCAGTTATTGTTTTGGTACGGTTTTTCCATTGAGCCTTATAGTAAGAGCCCTAAAATTCTGTTTCTCTTTATGGAGTAGTGGAATATTGTTCATTATCCACAGTTTACTTGAACTTTAACTTTTCTCATGACTCGTAGTGGAGCTGACCTGCATCTTCTGATGTTCGTTTATATTGTAAACTTAGTTACAACAACCCATGTACATTGGTATTTAAAATTTAAAATTCCAAAATGCTGAAGATGGTTACACAGCCACTATTTTGACAAGTGTTGACACCTGTTTGGCTACAGTGCCCCATTCATTTAAATTAATAGAGTGGGTTGACAATATGAGGCAGTAGCATTATGTTGGCTACACTAATATGAATTACTTTGTTCTCTCCATTGGCACTGATAGTGGAGAGTCAAAAAAATATGAATTCACCACGTCCTTTAATTCCTTTCATGATAACCAAACCTGGAAAGGTTGTATATCATTAATACAAATAATGGGTTTTTTTGAAAGTTGAGGTTGCAGTCTACAACTAAAATCTTTGTGGGCTACGTAGGCAATATTCACACCATACTGCATTCCTGCCTAAGAACCTTCAGTATTAAAAAGATTTAGCAAGTGTTCCTCTCTACTTACCAATCAGTGCAGCACTGTCAAGAGAATACACAATGACTGGATATAACTGGTTTAACTTTCATCCCTTCTTGAGCTGCTTGCTCATAGCCTAAACACAACTTTGGGTCAGGGATTATTTCCATTGCTCATTTCACTTTATTCATAAGAAACCAAAAATCTATGATTTTTGTTGTATGTTCCAGGTTAAAAGGCACGCAAGACTCTCTCTGCATCGTTATTCCCGGACGTAGAATGCGACGTTTAGAGAGCTGGGCATGGACAAGTTCATTTATTTGTCTGTGCTCAGAACATTACATGAATTTAAAAACGCTCTAAGTTTGTATTTATCATTACAACAGCTACACACCGCACATGTCAATCCCAAAGTCATTTTGATCTTATTTACAATATGTTACAAAACTTTTCCTTCTTTTCTGAGATACTGATTATACACACTAACTGAAAGATGATAACTGGCCTTTAGGGTTGATCAGAAAGTGGGGGGCATATCAGTGGCCATTACTAGACATTATGTACTAGGCATATGTCAGGGGGGGGTGTTGAGGTAAAGCATGTCATTGTGATTTTTATTTTTACAAAAGAAAAACCAATTTATCTCCAGTGAGGCTAGCACAGATTGTGTAGGCGAAAGGCCAGCTATGTTTATGGGGACCTGCCGTTGCCCTGAGGTCAAATGTGTAGTGTGTGGTCTGCATTCATGTGCTTTCTCCAGCCACCATTTCTGCTGTGATACGGATAACCTCTGCTTTTTCCCGTCAGTGCAGAGAACGAATTTCCCCATTGTGGGAATAACAAAAGATTCATTAAATAAAAATGATTCAGTTGTAGCATATAGTTTGTGAATATACTGTGTTTGATATGAATGTCTTGAATGTCACAGAGTTGCTGATCGCTCATACAGTATGAACAAGGCAACATTTCCCAGTATTTTTCAGTGCAAAATTGTTTTGGGTATGAATGGTTAAAACACATTTAACACTTAAGCAAATGTCACTCATGACAACCAACTGCTGTTCTGTGAGTGTTTCACACAAATCAAGTGTGAAATTCATATGTCCACTGTCCGTATTTCTTTTATATGATTTTTTTTTTCCACATATTTGTGTGCACTACATATTCTTGACATTATAGTATGTCATGGCTGGGAAGTTATCACCCTCCCTCTGGGCATAACTATAACCGGACATTTTGGGTTTTTAAAGAGGGCACACCAATGCCTTATATCCTTCATTTTAACAGTAAAAACAAGGAATTGTACCTTTAGGTCTTTGGCTACCTTTTATGTCTTCCCATCCCTGTTCAGGATTAAAACCAACCTAACCTCCCACAGATCCTAGCTGCTATGATAGGTGACAACAGTGTTGGGTCAGTCCATGTCACACATTTAACTGTTGTTAAGCCAGCTTCATTAAAACCAGTCCATGAACACATCTGTAACACATCTCCTGGCAAAATCTGTAACATTTGTTACACATTCTTCTCTTAACTGTTTGACTCCAAACCCAGGTGTACCTAGGTTTTGAGGGTCTCTGGGTTATTACTTTTTCACTTATTAAGAGGCCTCACAGTGTAAGAAAAACTGACAAGGCATTTCTAAATATTGGTAAAATAACTCCGTAGCTGTAAAAATGAGGCTACTAATGACGTGTTATGTGAAATGTGCCCTTCAGTTAAAAGAATAGATAAAAGCAATTTTGATGCTAAAATACAGTCAAATGCCTTTGTGATTAATCAGATGTTCATAGATTACAGTGAGTATAATGTCTAATTATTGACTACACTTGTTTTCACTTAACCTGTGATTAACCTCCACTATACAGTCAGAACTCTTCCAGCTGTTAACTGTAAGGTGTTGCCTCTATACATAATTAAAAGCTATTTCAATTTATTTCTTGGATGGCTTTATCTGTTAGTTCTGATCTTTTAGGTATTGATTTCTGGATCTGATCTTTTTGGATGTTGCCTTTTATTAAATAAAATTTAATGCACGTCAATCATCTGTTCTTGAATCCACTTGGCTCTCTGTGTTGTTTGTTACAGTGAGTGCATCTATGGAACATGATCATTAAGGGGTGTATTACAAAGCAAGGTTTCTGGGCTAGGAAGGTAAATGACACTTATTGCTGTGGTAATTTATACCAGTCATGTAACATATTCTAAAGTACACAATTCTCTAGTTACGTAATTCTGACAAATACATACTTGCATAAAAAAAATTTAATAAATAAAAATAAAAAATTTCTGGCATGCATAAAATTTGCAGAAAGTGCTAGTTGCCCATAAAGGTTAGGCTACACAAGTTTTGAAGACAGTTGGACAACCTGCAAAACCAGGCTTCTAGTGCCAGCATTGTGTTTCCAGATGGGCTGCAGAAGCACCTCTATGTGCACAGATGAACTGCACAACAGTGTATTTTCTTTAAATCTGAAGGACTATCAAGCAAATCCTGCTTTAACAGTAACCTTCATTCTCCTAAGACTACTAGCTGTAGCTCAGTCATAAAAGAATATGCAATATGTTCCACATGTTTTGCACTTCAGGAGATGCAGATGAGGACCACTTCGCTTTGACAACATACTATCATCACTGCCAGACTCAAGAATGTCCTCATGACCCAACTTTTTTATGGCGCATTATTCTTGTATGCTGCAGTATTACAGTTTTATAGAGCAAAGGCGGAGTTCAGAGCAAGTGGAACCTTCCTCAGTCCAAATCAAAAATGTAGGACAAAAATTTAAGAAATCATCAAGCATGTTTGCAAAAAAAAAAAAAAAAAAAAAAAAAAACAGATTTAAAATGCAAAGGTTGCTTATAAAAGGCCCCATATTTTTTAATGTTGCGCACTGGGTAGAAAAAAATAATGGGATGTATAA
>JABJVR010023384.1:22559-32559 GCA_025773905.1 Chitala chitala
GGCATTTATAATGCCAGTGATAGTAACAGTAGCAGAGCTGCTTTAAACATGTTTAACATAGTAAGGCACCAAAAGAAGAATATTCTCATAAAATATGAGTTAAAGTGTAAAGAAGAACAGGGGGCAGGACACCGGTCTTGCAGTGGTGCACTTTGGTACTAGTCTTAGTTGCACTCCAGTACAAATTTCAGGTCCTCCCCTGTCACTTCTTTAAACAAAAAGAACATCTTAAAAAATTGTACATAATGAGATGTTTATTACCATGACTAGTACTGGAAATAAAAATATGGTTGTAACTCTAATTAAGAAAGCACATAATTTAGAATCACGCACAATAATGCACAGTATGATCATTTCTATATGTATTGATTATATGTGATAAATGTATAGTTATATAAATGAATAGCAATTTTACTGCTTCCACAATTTCATCCATTTTTCTGTGCTACTTTGTAATAACTGGCTATAATTCTTTGAATGACCAACTCATGTTGAATCCACACCAGCTTCACACTCTGCCATTCAGATAAAATGGGGATATATCAACTACTAAGATGGATGATTTTGTATTAGATTAGAAAATGATAATAACTGAAAAATTTTATTAGTGCTCTCAGCTTTTTGGACCCTGTGTAAGGAAAAAAATTAAAATAAATAAATTTGCTGTAATACAATTATAACACCTTTAAACAATCGCTTTGATTTGAACTAGATTCTCATTTCAGTAACTGACATGGCATGAATTTACAATTGGCTGACCAATGAATTTATGCTTTGTTTATTTTGATGATATTCTGTTAATTTTGACAATAACAAGAATAATAAAGTCAAGAAACCAAACATAAAAATTTAAAAGACTGACTTTAGAGATTTTAGCATGTTTCCATAGCTCACAATGTCCTTTGGGCATTGTGGAAGTGCTTTGGCATCTGGTCAAAAACCTGTTAAGAACCCCCATTGAAACAACATTTCTTAAAACATGTAAACAGCTTTAAGCTTAATGGAGCAAAACTTGTGTGATGACTTCAGTGTGAACTCTATGCCATACACCACACAAAGAAAGAGTTTTATGGGAGACAACACATGAGGAACCCAGTATTAAAAGACAAACTACATCGTGTACTTGGCCAAACCAAGAATAAACAAACTCAACCAGGAAATAATGTTTTGTGGGCTAACAAAAGTGAGATCTTTGGCAATGTTGCAATGTGTTTGTAAATAAAATTAATCTCATAACACCTAATTTATAGCATAGTAATTTATAAAATAACACTTTATTTATAGTACATATGACTGAGGTTTGTGTGCTAAAACGAAATCAGAGTATTATGAGGGCATTTCATAATAAACGTGGTATGTAGTGTCAGAAAACTAGGAGTGTGTCCTCTAGGAAGACCATGAACCAAAGCACAAAAACAAACTGAAAAAGGAAATGTATGCTATCCTGCTTAGCAATGAGCATCTATTAACATGACTGAAACCTTTTGGGCAAGATACATATGTGCAAAAGTCATAGATTATTTCAACTAATATCTGTCCTCATTGCCAAGGGTTATGTAACCAAGTTTAGGTAAAATTTCCTATAATACTGTCCAGGAGTATTATCTCTCTTTTCTGAAGTATTATATTAAAATTTTTTACGTTAATAACTGTCCAATAATTTCTGAAGATACAGATGACATGCCTAAAGTGTAGGAGTGGCAATAATCTTGATGGGAACTCTATATGTAGCATTACTTAACTCTCGTCCTGACAAAGGACACACTGCCAAGTGTCTGTTTTCAAGGCATAAAAGGAATATTGATTATCAGAACTTAATACATAAAAAATTCAAAGTGGGGAAAAAAACCCATTCTGCTTTAACCAGGGAGCTAAAATCAAACAATGATGTGCAGTCATCTGTAGCCAATCTGTCATGGCCATATGTTTCTGAAAAAGCCTCTCGGGTAAACAGCAACAAGGTCCTCTTTTCAGCCTCAGTGAAAGTGGCAAACAGATGTCACCTGCTGCAGCTAGGAACTCTGACCCAGTTGTGCAACACTCTTATATTTCTCCAGTAGCATTTCAGCAGGCTGCACAAGTTCTCCTGTCTGGAGGAGGTAACTGTAGGCAGCTGGATGAGTCCTCTTGTGTGAGAGGTTTAAATGTTGGCACTCTTTCTTCTGAGACTGACCTGTCAATATTTTAACCTTTCACTCCACGCGATCCATCCAGATAAGGAAAGATCATTCAAATAACTTGTTCAGAACAAATTCGCAAGTGTAATCCTCGGTACACTATGGTGTAAAAAACTGCAGTGATGCTCCTAGGAACTGTTCATGTTCATATCATCTAAAATAAACATTGCACCATTAACTGTTTCATAGTGTATTTCTTGCACTTTATCCCTCTATATTCTTCAGATACTCCTTTCCTTCTTTCCTTTTCTTGTCCTGGTTCTATTCTTTTCTGGTTCACCTACACAATTTTCACTGATCAATGAAATGTAAAAGCACCAGGTATCGTGAACTTACTTCTTAGCTTTGGTAAGTGCTGGCCACCTACCCATCTGTTTGATTCCTTGTTAATTTTTAATTTTATTCTTTGCAAAATTCCACTGATAAACACTTACTCAGCAAGCGAAAAGGTATACCTCATCAATCCTATGGAGGATGTATTAGGTTCTTGTAAAATTTACCATCCACACCCAGAAAGACTTACCTAAAAAACAGAACAAAAAAGTACAATTAAAACATGTCTATACTGACAACAGTCAATCTTACAGTGACATCAAAATTAAGGTAAGAATATTAAAATTTAAAAATTCAGCAAAAAAAAAAGAACTTTATCAAGGTGAACATTTCAATGCATTCATATATGTTTGAAACAGTCTGGGGATATCAGGTTCTACTTAGTCTTATGGTGGTATTTTTCAAGTCAGTGTGTGCTGTCAGTGTTTGTATTCCTTTGTCACAAAACTACAATTTCCACTTTGACATTTTACAAGCACATACTAAAGCCTTGCAGTGGTAAAACACATTCACTACATCCATGCTCTAAACCACTTGTCCAGTTCAGGGTCATGGGAAGCCTGGAGCCCATCCCAAGAGGCACAGGTGCAGGACACCAACCCACCACAGGGTGCACACACACATACAACAGGCAATTTGGACACACTAATCAACCCTAACCTGCATGTCTTTAGACTGTGGGAGGAAACTGGGGAACCTGGAGAACACCCACCAAGCACAGGAAGAACATGCAAACTCCATGCACACAGACCAAAAATGAAAATCAAGCCCCAGGCCTGGAGGTGCAAGGCAATGGGGCTAACCACCACGCCACGGTGCCACCACTCTGGTTATACAAGTTGTTAATATGAAGAGCCTTATATTAAACAAATCACTGCAGTAAGCCCTATTTAATTAAACAGACCTTACAAAAATTATTTAAAATAATTTGTTGGATTTTGAGAATTGATTAAAAATATATAACATATAAAGCCATAACATTATGTCCACTGACAGGTGAAATTAATGACATTATCTCATGACAATGGCACCTGAAAGTAAGTGAGATATATTAGCAGCAACTGAACACTTTGTACCAGACGTTTATGTGTTGGAAGCAGAAAAATGGGAAAGCATAAGGATATGAGAAACTTTGACAAGGGACAAATTGTGATGGCTAGACGACTGGGTCAGAGCAACTCCAAAACTGAAGCTCTTGAGGGATCTTCCCTGTCTGTAGTGGTCAGCATCTACCAAAGTGGTCCAAGGAAGAAATACCAGTGAACTGGTGACAGGGTCATGGGCAGCCAAGGCTTGTAGATGCACATGAAGAGTGAAGGCTGGCCTGTGTAGCCCAATCCAACAGAAGAGCTAGCGTAGCCCACACTGCTGAAAAAGGTCATGCTGGTTCTAATAGAAAGGTATCAGAACACACAGTGCATCACAGTTTGTTTTGTATGGGGCGGTGAAGCTACAGACCAGGCAAGGTGTCCATGCTGACCTGTGCCTACCTCCAAAAGTGCCTACAATAGGCACGTGAGCATCAAAATTGGACCAAGGAACAATAGAAGAAGGTGGCCTGGTCTGATGAATAATGTTTTTTTTTTTTTTTACATCATGTGGATGGGCTGGGTGTGTGTGCGTTACTTAGCTGGGGAAGAGATGGCACCAAGATGCACTGTGGGAAGAAGGTAAGCTGGTAGAGACAGCATAATGCTTTGGGAAATATTCTGCCCAATGGTCCCCATTTCTGACCATGTAAACCCCTTCATGGAAATGGAATTCCTTGATGGCAGTGGCCTCTTTCAGCACAATAATGTACCCAGCCACATTGCCAAAATTGTTCAAGAATGGTTTGAAAAACACAACAATGAGTTTAAGGTGTTGACTTGGCCTCCAAGTTCTACATATCTCAATCCAATCGAGCATCTGGAGGATGTGTTGGAAAAAGAAGTCCGATCGATGGAAGACCAACCTCACAACTTACAGGACATCTATTGCTGATGGGTGGATGCCAGATACCACAGCATACCATGAGAACTCTAACTGGACTCATGCCTTGACTAGTCAGGGCTGTTTGGGCAGCAAAAGGGGGACCTACTCAATATTAGGCAGGTGCTCATAATGTTATGGTTGATCAGTGTATGTGTGTGTGTGTGTGTGTGTGTGTGTGTGTGTGTGTGTGTGTGCTTTTATATTATTATTACTATTATTACCTGTAGTATCAGTAATTTTAATGTGTTTTTAATAGTCTTCTGAAGAAAAAAGAATCCCTTAGTACCTGCTTTGTTTAAAATATGACTTGAATTTTCACTTTGGCATAAGCCATTTATTATTCTGTTTCAGAAGAGAATAAAATGTTGTGAACGGTGTGCCATTTTTCATCTAGTCCTCAGTCCCTCTGACTGTCTGCAAGCTCACTCCACTGGCAGTTACTAATAGCCTCAGCCCAGTGCTATCTGTCCACATATACATACACACACAGCTTCTTACCGCCCTTTTCCGCAAGACATAATACAGGTATTGTATCGTTTTTTCAGCACTTCATGTCCTAGGCATTCAGAGATTAGTCTGGATTGTCAAATATCCCAAGACATTGTAATTTATTTATTCTGGGTTTAAAACACCTATAAAATCTTGACAACCAGTGCACTAAATGAAACAGTGCTATAAGCAAAGTCATAGAAGTAGGACGTTTAGGGTTATGGTCTGTATTTATATTTACATATTTTGTCGCATGTCATAATTTTAATGTTTTGTCACGTAGTTACTGTCTGTCACACCCTTTCCCAAGGTCAACATGTCTAATACGCCTTAACTGCAAGGTTAAAAATTTTTGAAATACAAACTAATAATGCACAATAATATTGCACATTTACTTACAGATAATTTTATTAAGTGCACCTGCTCATTCATGCAATTATCTGATTAGCCAATCAGCTGGCAGCAGAGCGATGCATAAATCATGCAAGTACAAATGAGGAGCTTCAATCAATCGTGACATTAATCACTATAATGGGGAAAAATGTGATCTTAGTGAAAACACCAAACCTTAATATTGAGCATATAGGACACAAAGAGCAAATGAACACAGTAGGCAATAGCAAACATAGGACCAACAAAACGAGATGAGGGAATGAAGGGCCGTGGCCATACAACAAGCACCACTTAGGCAAATTTTATAACTCTGGATCTGCAAAGTTCCTACAGAGTTTGTCACAAACACATACATCTGTAATAAATGGTATATCTGCTTTATAAGTATTAGTTTTACATTTATTACATTTATGTAACCAGAGTGTTGTAGGTCTTTTCCATTTCAAAAAGGTTTCCTAATAATTATCCATTTGTTTTCAGGTTGCTTTTTCAGAATGACATTAAAGACTTCAAAAACACCCGACCTACTTTTATTTTTGTTAGTTTATTAATGATGACATTTAATATCTACTCTACACTTTTCAAATTGTCTGACTAATGCGAGGCATTATCGTCTTTCCACAAAGAACCTTCCTGACCTGGTTTTTTAAATTTACATGTAATTTTAATTCTTTCAGAATTTTATTGTGGTTACTCATTTCCAAAGCTGTTTCTGTGGTCACTGGCTATAATGAAGGGTATATTGAATAATGTAAGATTTACAGTGTTGTATATTCTCACCAAGTACTTACTTGGGAATGCTGTGCTAACACTAGTCTTTCTGGGTGTGGATGGTTAGTGTTGTTTTTCTTCAGTTTCTTTTTTTTTGCCTGTGCCTGTTTGTTTGCCCCAGCTTTCTGTAAAGGAGTGTGCCCGTTTATCTTGCTTTCTGCTGTTTTGGTGCCAAACATGACCAGAGGCCTCAATTATGAGAAGTGTGTTCAATTAGATTTATGTGAAAACTGTATGTACAATCATATCTATGCAAATTTGGAGATATGAGTATGAATATTCAGTTAATTGGAATCAAGTATTTAAAAAAGCAAATGCACAGCAGCAATTTGTTGAAGCAAATAATTTTTTTTCTGTGGTTTTTAATTTCACTGTCAGATTGACGAGGTGGAAACAAAAACAAACTTCACATATTATATCAAAATTTTATATAATGCTGAATGACTGATGAGTTCTTAGACAACCTAGAGATTATTTCCCAAGTCTTAAAAAGGTCTCTTCAGATTCAAATAACACAAATTCACTTGTGTTTTCACTGAGCAGTAAAGCATTTGGCAACTGGGAAATGATGTTTTTTCACAGTACTGTATTTTTTGTTTTCTTCTTAACTTTACAGTAATGTGTGGGTCAATGCAATATGCTGAAGAAACTGCAAAAGGTTTCTGTTGGGCGTCCACAGGACTAAGGAAATCACCCTTATTTCATGGAATTAAATATTTTTAGATAGATTGGCCACTTGGATTTGTGGACCTAATTTATATTCTGTAACATGGACTGCAAATTTTTAATTGTTAATAAATATAGTAAAAACTCGATTATCCGTCACACTTTAAAATTTCAGTTTCTATTACCTGCCAGGACCGAGCAGCCACGTACACTCTAGGGTGATTGTGTTTTATAGCATTTCTTTGTGTTGTATTACAAATACATGGCTGAAAAATATAGGAGTGTAATGTTGGGATTATCAGAAAAAAATGGAAATCATTAATGTTTACGAAGAGGTAAAAGTGTTATGAGTGTTCCATAGTGCTCTAATGTATGGAACAGTATCAAGAGTGAACGACATAAAGCACAATGCTGACAAAATTGAGAAATGCGTCGAAAAGACCAATGGTAATATCAAAGCCTTGCTCAGAATGACCAGTTGAACATCATAATGGATCAATGGTTTGCTAAAAAATGCAGCCAAGGCATTTTGAAATTGGGACCTGTAATAATCGAGGTGCAAAACGAAGCAGGGTCTATGCAAGTATTACTTTTATGCAGAATACGAGGTATTACTTTGGAAAAAGCACGTGGAGTACTAAAACAGCAAAATCTGACAGACTTTTTCAAAAAATAAGTGATGTTACTGTATATGTACTACTGTACTGTATTATAATATTAGTTTAATGATGATTTTTTAATTAAATATAGTGCTGTACACAGTTATTTTCTAAACTAATCGACTGTGTGACTAGGGCTCCTCATTTAATGTACATTCTATCTATCATGATTGCTGTCCCAACGCATAATCAAGGTTCTTCTGTATACAAATGTCTGAGCATGAAGAAGCAATTTTTCTGTGGCAATTCATGACTAACAATTATATACTCTGCCTAATACAATTATCACAGCTCCTGCCATCTTTTATTCAGCTCAAATCTACAAAAAGCAAAAAATAATAATAATAAATAAACTGGCCCTGTGGTGGGTTGGCGCCCCGCCCTGGGTGTCCCCTGCCCTGCGCCCTATGTTCTCTGGGATGGGCTCCAGGTTTCCCCGCGACCCTCACCAGGAATAAGCGGTTAAGATAATGGATGGATGGATAAATAAACTGGTGGATGGAAAAAACACAACACATATTTTAAACTTTATGAAGCTGCTACTTATAACATGTTTGAAATGTAATCTGAAGACATTCATGGTTACTGTACAGATGTTGTACATCACGAAATATGAAATAAGTCCATATCAGTTAAAGTCAGTTAGATGTAACATAGTAAACTGGACTGGCTTAGTGTACTCCAATCCACGCTCAAGCAACTATGCAGGAATGTTCCATAGCCAGGATGGAACTGAACCATCATTGTTCCCCTTGAATCCAAGGTTTGATAATCGAGTCAAGTCTCTTTGCCAGCACTTTTTCACAGACCTTAACAAGGAGACTGAAATGTGTGATCCTTTTGTAGTTGGAATACACCCTCTGATCCACTTTTTTAAACTATGGTGACCACCACTCCAGTTTGCCAATCCAAGTGTTATTTTTCTACCTTCCATGTAACATTGAAAAACCACATTAGCATGACTCATACACTGTCCAGTACCTTCAGCATCTCCAGGTAAATGCCATCAACCCCTGCATCCTTGCCACCATGAACTTCAGTGATTGAGATATATCAATTGAAAACAATCCTTTATTATATATATTCATACAATTCTTTTTCAGTATACAGGTACCATGTATCAATTTCATGAATGTCTTTTTGCACTAATAGTAATGCTACAATTTTGAATAAATGGTCTCGCATTTCACTGAGAAACTTCTTTTTGCAGTTTTGGGATGTATGTACTTCAGCATTGTGGTGCATATTTTCTATCATGAGTCAGTAAAATTTTTTTAAGTGATGAATTAACTATTTATTTATAATTACCAACAAAGGCCCTTTCTCAGTCCTCTCTGGATAGTGTTTTTATGCTCCTGAAGAAGCTTCTGCCTGTGGTTGACCAACCCAAATTAGACATAATGATATAATGATGTAAACTTCCAAGTCACATAACATGCCTGATATCTTACTTGCATACCAAAAACCTGTGCTATTCTGAAATTATGCCCATGGACCCACCTCCTTCAAACCTGAACAGAATTGCACTGTCCAGCAGTTATTTTTATTTGTCCAATCCAGTAATGTTTGTAATGTCCACATAAATACTGCTCATGCCAGAAATCTAAATGATTTTCTCTCTTATTTGATTGTCTTACTGTTTCATTGCTAGGCATGTTGCTATTATTTTCCCCTCTTGGAAACATGGATGCATTTGACTGATGATCCAAGTTTATGGCTTGTCTTCGGAGATACATAAGCTGCAGGAGACATTGATTTGATTTGGTAGTCGCAATAAATATGATCAATGAATAATAAATAGAAGTTTTGGAACCATTTCCAATACTCTTGGTGGTGAGCCCTAGAAACTCTTGGGGAGTGTTTACAATCTTACCTGCTTGCTGTTTTCCCTCCCTATGTGGCTCCAGATACCCATTCCTGTCCTGTCCCGTTCCTCTGTCTACTGTACTCTCCTTCCCCATCCTCTTCCCGGACTGACCCTACTGGCCTTTGGATCCTCGCTTGCCAATACAACCTACAACTTTGCCTTGTGTTTCCTTGTTTGTATTTTTGAATGAATAAAAGCAATATCTCTATGCCTATGAAACCTTCCCAAGGGGCTAGAGCCACTGGCAAGGTGACTGCTGCCCTGAGTACTCCAATTCCCCTTTAGGAGCGCTTCACCTGAATTCCAGACTGCTGCCAGGGGTTTCTGATGCAGTGCACCTTTTATCTTGATAAGAATCGAGGGTACTACTGCATTGACGAAGACTAGAACTGATTCCTCTTCTCCCTCCTCACAGGACTGGCTTTGGAGTGGGCCTCTGCTCTTAGAAATTAGAACAGTCCTCTCCTCGGTTATTTACCTGACTTTTTTGATGCATTCAAGAGTGCCTTTGATCACTCTCCCTGGGATGGAATGAAAGTGATCATCTTGTATATCTTTGACAAGGCAATACCCCAGCAGCCAAAAAAGCTATCCAGTTTCAAACTGTAGCGGCAAACAGTGGATGGGATAACAGAGTTCATATATTATATATATAATATATTATTATATTC
>JABJVR010023423.1:2770-5270 GCA_025773905.1 Chitala chitala
GGAGCCAGCAGTTCAGCTGACAGGTTCAGGAGAACGGCACACGGAGCCAGCAGTTCAGCTGACAGGTTCAGGAGAACAGCACACGGAGCCAGCAGTTCAGCTGACAGGTTCAGGAGAACGGCACACGGAGCCACCAGTTCAGCTGACAGGTTCAGGAAAATGGCCTAAGTCATCCCCATACTAATGAGATCTGAGTCACTAGGTGGTTACCCAGCATGCTTTGCCCTACTTACTCCAGGCTTCCCTGCAAGGGTGGGGGCTGAGGGCTCTGATTCCTGGAAATGCAGCTGACTCTGGGAAAGGGTTCTCTGGATAGGAGACCCCTAACTTTCCTTGTCATTATGACCTCTGGCCCATGATCCCAGAATATTTTATAGTTCTCCTGGTGACTAGATGAGCCTGTTTACATCACCTTGGCTAAGATTAAGTACAGGTCTGTGTCCTACAAGGCTGATCTGAGACCTGAGGACAAACACAGTAATTCCCCTGCTTTTTCTGTTAGACTGTGTATGACATCTGGGCTTGTTCAGTTTCTGTCTGGGTAATGGGGTGGCCAGGGCTGGTTCTGAATGAACAGCCGTGACACAACGAGCTGAGGGTGGGCAGAGGAGACATAGGATATTTTTACATCTGGTTTACCCAGCTGAAGTGTCCTCCTTGTGTCTAGAACATTTGCAGAGCACCAGGGAACTGGGGAATGAAGCCACGGTGCTCTCCAAAGGTCCAGCCGTGTAGACAGATCGCTTTGAAAAGTCACTTTGTGTCTCCCAGCAGAAACTGGAATTATGTTATGGAAGGTCAAAGGTCAAGACAGCTTGTCAGGGCATCTCAAAATACCTTACTGTGTCACCCTTATTACGTGTGTGTGTGTGTGTGTGTGTGTGTTCACGCAGGTGTGTTTTTTTATTTTCACAGTTTCTGTTTAGAAACTGATCCAAGGTCAGTGTTTATCTGCACTGGAATCATTAACACACAAGAGCCTTTACAGCAGTCTGAGAGCAGAGGGAGTCTGAGCACAAAGGGCGTTTGAGCACACAAAGAGTCTGAGCGCAGAAGGAATCTGAACGCAGAGGAAGTCTGACTGCAGAGGAACTGTGAGCACAGAGAGAGTCTGAACACACAGGGTGTTTGAACACACAGGAAGTCTGAGCACACAGGGAGTCTGAGAACAGAGGGAGTCTGAGCACACAGGGACTCTGAGCACACAGGGAGTCTGAGAACAGAGGGAGTCTGAGCACACAGGGAGTCTGAGAACAGAGGGAGTCTGAGTGCACAGGGAGTGTTTATTAGCTGCAGACAAGGGATTAAACTGCACTGTCTTTTTTCATGATTCACTCTAAGTCATCTCAACAGCAGAATACGTACAATAATTCAGGCCACCCGTCAAGCTCCGTGGCCAGACTAGCGTTCTCCTGCTGCTATGGTAACAGGCATGTTTCCCTATGCTCCTTTCAGGGGAAAACACAAGGAAAGTTTTTTAGTGGCCAGCTGTAATGGGGAGCAGCCTCACTAGTTCAGGCTTTGTAATGGAAACGGTGGAAAAATCACACCCCAGTGAGGTGGACCTCCTTGTTGAAGAAGTGTGAGTCTTCAGTAAAGCCCCTTCAGCCCGTCCGGGACAGGCTGCAAGTGAAGTTCAGAGACATGTTTGATCAGTGACACCTCGTCCTGCTTTACCTACAGTGTCTGCCTCACATATGTAAAGCGATTCCCATGGATCTCTGGCTCTGTCGTGTATGCGATGTAGGTGTGAACCTAAATTTGTTCAGTGGGCTCAGACAAAACAGAAAGAGCTTTATGTGAAAGAGGTTATGTCACTTCAGATGGCACAGTGTGTGCAGTGCAGCATCCAGCCCATCTGTGGGCCGGTGACAGCACAAAGGGAAAGCTAGGTGTTTATTAACCTTGGGCAGAAACAGGACGCTGTGGACACGAAAGCGCAAGGCTCAAACCCAGTCACCCTCGGTGACGGCCCTGTACTTCTCTGAACATCTGGACTGCTGACTAATATATTATTACTTCTAAGATCTGAAAATCAGTTTGGATCTGGAAATCGTTTTGAGCATGCCAGGGAGGAGCACTACTGTTCTTCCTGTGCATCCATTGGAGGGCAGTAAGACCACGAGACATTTCACCTCCCTTGGTATTTCATTCTCTTATGGTAAGGATGCAAGTCTCCTTTACAAGTCCGATGGTGGTAAGGTGCACAGAATTTAATTATGTTGTTTAAGATAAAAAAGTCGACATGAAGCACCACCCGGTTTCACAGCTGGCGTTTACTTGAGGTGATGTTTTTCTTTAAACCTGCTTCTGTTCAAGTTTTCAGTTTTGTAGCACCCTAGCATCAGGTTACAAGTGTCCTTCGTGACTGTTGTCAAACAGCTAAGGGCGGAGATGTCTGTTGGAAAGCTCTGCCCACAATCAGTTTGATTAGCTGAGTCCACCCATACCATAAAACAAGAAAACTGTCATTCTGAACAATCAATAGAAAAAAGTGAGA
>JABJVR010023423.1:10270-27804 GCA_025773905.1 Chitala chitala
AAACACTGAAGACACATGACGGAAACGCCTGCTCTGTCCTCTGTGACATAGTAGTAATGTACGGACGTGCCATTATTAGTCCAAAGAACATGAAGAAGGACTCACAAAAAGAGATGCTTGTGCTGCTACACTGATGTTCTCTGATGTTCTCTGATGTTCTCTGATGTTCTCATACCCAGACAGCTCCAGTCTTGTTTGTCAAGGTCACTCATTTCACAGCAGCTGCAGACCTCTGACTGAGACGGTAAAGGGCCGAACATGTCGCCTTGCATTAGCTTAATACAATCTCAAGGACGTAGAAAGATGGTGCAATAACATGTAACGCCCACTCCATCACAAGACCTGGTGCTGTTTTTTTTTTCATTATTTAGACTTTTTCCTTCTCCTCCCATGTGTTTTATTGGGTAAAATGTGTCTCCACAGTGGCTGGTCCGTCAGTTCTACTGGACGGAGCCCACTGGCGTTTCGTGTGACTAAACAATTCATCATACCTACCTTCACCCTCCAGTCACTGCTGTAAGCTTCCTGCATGATGATCAAGGTTTCTCTCACCTTTGGGGACGTGTGCCCCAGGCCACGCCTACCTGCCCTGCTTACCATCAGGTCCCACAACACCCTGTCTCCACCGTGGAGCGTCACGGGTTGCCTCGCGGCTTGCACATAATTTCCTTTGCTCAGCTGTTTGCTTTATTGTGTAAGATCGGAAACTGAAAAGCTGAAAGGTGTCTGGAAGAGATGGAAACAGCTGGAACACATCTGTTGCTTGGAAATACACTCGTCTATTAAGCAAATACTGTTGTGGACACGGTGTTAAGAAAAGGTGGGCTACAGATGTTGCCAGTGGCCAGTCCTGGATGATCAAACTCCAGGGCCTGTCCAGTTTGATAGAGGGCCAATCAAAAGTTCTCCTGTGAACCTTCCCCCTGGGACTGACCAATCAGGGTCATGAGCTCCAGGGTCATAAAATCACAGCTGCAGTAAAAGCTTCTCCCTTTCACTCCTCGGAGTGCTCTGAGATTTTCGTACCGCTCCTGGATGCATCAAGACTTGATTTTGCTACAGATTGTCCCGGCAGAAGACACGGCAAGTGTGGCAAGGTGTGCTCAGGATGCAAACGTGTCAGATTCACTTTAGACATGCAGAGGCCCTCTCTCATGACCAGACACGTTTGTTCACGGCTCCGTGATCATACAGCCTACCGCACCATGACAACAGAAAACAATCCACAGCATCATTACCCATCAGTCTGATATGGTCTCTGATAGCCCCATTTCAGCAAACCCCTGACAGCACCACAGCTACAGACATCATTAGTTCTGTGGCAGTGGGGCACCTGTGACAGTTCCATGACAACAGCACATCAGACAGCGTCATGACAACAGAACACCTGTGAGCTGTGGCAACACTGTAGCTGAAACACCACTAACAGGCATAACTTGTAGGTAACTTATAGAAGGGAATAGAACAGCAAAGATACAGTTGCAAAGAAGAGGTCAGTCCACTGGCACCGGTATCTTCTTGAAGAAGAACAAGGCACACGCTGACATGTGCTCTGTGCATTTCTAAAGGACTAAAGGACTGTCTTTTATACTGTGTGAGAGCTCAGATCTGAAGCACAGACTCCTGTTCAAGGGACCTTTACTATATTACAGTTGGAGTAAACATTGCAAAATCTAACACTGGGTATTCGTTGTTAAAACAGAAATGAGTATCACAAAGACAAAGGGTATCAAACTGGTTGCAGTGAAACCACCCGTAGGCGTGGGTCACATGACCTTCAGCACGCCAACAGCTCTTGCAGAAACTCCTGCAGGAGAGTTTCACAGGTACCAGAACAAAAAAAAAAACAGGAAGTGGCAATGAACGGAAAGGTTTGATGCGACACCTGTACCACTGCGCGTTGTGTTCTGACTCATGTGTGTGTGTGTGTCTGTGTGTGTGTGTGTGTGACATCACCACATCAAACTCCTTTACACAACCCATTCTGTCTGTCCATCACCCTCTCTTTCATCAAATATAACATCTTTTAATGCTTTCCATTGACGGTAACAGTTTTTTTGTTCTTTCAGAATGGTACTTATGTTTTCCATTATCTTGATGTCAGTAAATGTTTTAAATATAAACCCATGTCACCTTGCTCATAAATCTCTTCATTTCTGACAATTCTTGCTCACCTTCAATTGTATAAACTTTATCTTGAAAAAATTTACTACATTCACATTAAAAACTACATTTACGTACTTACATTACAAAAGAAGTCAATGTAATACATTTCCACAACCAAACCTGTGCTGTTAAAATCAGTTTCACATCAGGATATGTCATTCACTCATGTTGTCTTGTTAATTTCTGTTTGTACTATTTTGGTTGGTTTGCATGTTTGTGTGTGTGTGTGGGTGTGTTGTGGTGTTTATTTTCCATTCCACGTGGGTGACATTCTGCTTTCATATCTATCAGTTAATTTATTACCATATTTATAAATATGGCCATGTGTCAAGCAACAAGTGAACAAGACACCTGAAATTAAAGTGGCCATTCTGTAAGCAGTGAAACATCCTGTAACATGTGAAACATGCAGAAACAGAACAGAAACAAACGGAAAATAAGCACACAGAAGAGGTGCCACACTTCCTGTTTTTTTCCTGTTTCAGATGTCACGTGACTCATGGGAAGTGTTGTGTTACAATGTCTGCCGTCTTTACCAGTGTTCCAAGGCCAGCAGGGAAAGATGCAGAGAAACAGACACCCAAACGCTGCAGCTGCGGGAGAAAACGTCACCTCAGAGCAGACGTGTCGCTATCGTTTTGCTTGTTGAAACACATCTGTCCATTACCGACTGAGCTCACATCACAGACAATGTGAAAATATCGTGTGTTATTGTAGGAGAAACTTCAAAAAGGACTACAGATTAAAATCTATAAATTCGTGCCTGAATGTGTGTGTGTGTGTGTGTGTGTACACGTGAATGTCAGGAAAATCACAGTAAAAGTTTGAGTCTGACAAGGGACAAAGAAACATGTCCTCAAAATGCAATCAAACATGTGCACAAGAGGGTGAGGACTGCCAGCAGGCCTCGGGGTAGAACCTGAGCAACTGAAGAACATCACCATGGCAGCTGCTGCGATAGAGGCCCAATGGGGCCACACTAGAGTAGGTTCAACACTGAAATAGAAAAAGACACTCGGAAAGGACCGGGTAAAGAGAGAGAAGGCGTGTAACACAGACAGCAGGCAGCCAAACCACAGAAACCACCGAAGTCAGGAAGCACGACGATTGGCACCATGACACATTGTGTTTTGTGAGCCTTCAGCTATATGGCGTTCTCACCCATATCACACCAAAGGGTGCTCTTTCACCCTGCCCACTTCAGCATCACACTTAAATGAGGAAGGTGCGCAGCTCAAGTAACAATGGCCATTTTCAGAAAAGAAAAACTTTTAAAGATTTTTATGTAGCATTTTACTTGGTGACAAATGCCTTTTCAGTAAAAATGTGTTTCATAAGTGTGCGTATTTATTTTGACCCCTAAAACACCAATAGAATATGAAAAAATGGTAAAATCACAGATAATGAATGTATTTAAGAGTTAGAGTGTAGATTAGGTTTAAGGTATATGTGAGGGTCAGAGTGCATGTGAGGGTCAGAGTGTATGTGAGGGTCAGAGTGCATGTGAGGGTCAGAGTGTATGTGAGGGTTAGAGTGTATGTGAGGGTCAGAGTGCATGTGAGGGTCAGAGTGTAGGTTGGGGTTAGAGTGTATGTGAGGGTCTATGAGTCTATGAGAGTCTATGTGAGGGTTAGACACACACACACACACACACACACACACACACACAGAAAAAGCAGTACTTATGAGCTTGGCCTATTGAAGATAATGTTTTCCTGTGGTCAGGCAGGTGATCAAAGCACAAGAATTTTCCACAGCTTTCCATTGTGTATGTGAACATTTGAGAGTTCCCTGTTTGTGTGTGTCTTTGTGAATGTTAACAGTGAGTGTTTCATTTTGTGGTTGTTACAAAAAGCGTGTGAACGTGTGTGAACGTGTGTGTGTGTGTGTGTGTGTGTGTGTGTGTGTGTGTGTGTGTGTGTGCGCGCGCGCGAGATGGTGTCTGCTGGAGGCCAGAGTCTCCTGAGAAAAGAAAAAGTCCAAAGAGGAAATGAAGAAAATCTATTAAAAAATTACACACACCACAAGGATCAAATACAGAGAGAGGTTTCAGCTCAAATCAGTCACTGCTAAGACATTTACTGAGAGGCTTATGAATGACATTTATTATCCTTTAACAAATTTAACCTGCGTTATGTAGCCCCATCATTCCAGAGATATCACACATTACAGTTTTGCTACTACTCAAACTGCCAGTGTTTGTGCAGCAGTAGTAATAATGGTTTTGTGTGGTGAGCTCAGTGTTATCACATGCCTGCATATGTGCTGTGAGCACGTGAGGCACAGCTTTCACTGTAAACATGAACTTTCAGTATTTATTTGGATGTTTGTTTGGTTTCTGTGGCTTGCTTACGTGACAGTGTATGTCTGTGTGTGTGTGTGTGTGTCTGTGTGTGTGTTGGCAAACACAGAATGGCTTTTCAGCATAAGCACAGGTCCTGACTACTCTGGCCACGAGCACTCACACAGCGGTGCCAGTGGATTGATGAGCTCCATCAGGTCACATGATCAAGTCATGTGATTCCATACGATCCAAAAACAAACACATAAGGTTTGCACTGCAAATGGATTTGCTTGTCCATTTCTGTCTAAGAGACACAAGACCATATGTGTAAAGTGTCTGGCTAAAGGCCGTCCTGACACCAAAATATTTTAAGTGTAAGAATAGGTATTTTTTTATGTCATATTAAAACAGATAAAAAAAAATGTGAGGTAGGTAGGGGTGGGTGTGGTGATGTGTAGATTGGGAGTACATTCAGGGTAAAAGTCAACGCAGAGGAAAGGTGTTTTCCTCGTTGTGGCAGTCCCCCTAAAGGAGGACCGTATATAATGCTGTGCACTGACAAGTGCCAAGGGGCCCGGAATTATCCCGGAGCGATTCCAGTCACACAGGCGTCTCCAAGGCCATACAGTCATGAGCTAATCATTAGCCTGCCTGGGTCACACACAGTGGCTTCTATGTGCTCGACGTCACAATACTCACACACACACACACACACACACACACACACACACACACACGCACATGAACATTTTGTGAACTCATCAGCTGATCCGGCAGAACCTATGTGTTTCTTATCTGGGCAGACAGCACCATTTCTGAACTGAATGGAAAGGAAAAAAGAGACATGACAGAATGTTCCAGAAGCAGGGGTGAAAGATCTCTCAGCGGTAAAGTAACACAGAGAGCTGACGTGTGTAAGTCACAACAACATCAGCGCTTCTGCAACGGTAACACTGCCATGAAACAATAAAATGACTGGCTCCGAACGTATCGCGTGACGCGTCAGGGTAACTACTCACAATTACTTCCCCACCGATGCTGAGCAAAAACCAAAATGTTTATCTAGTAGTATGATGAGTGTACAGTTGTATACAGGTAAAACAGAAAACAAGTGAACATACTGTATGGTTACTGGAGTTACGGAGTGTAGGAATGAGATAGGAGAGATGAAGGGGGAAAGTGCTGAGATCAAGACTATAGCTGAATCAGAGCAGGGACGGTGAATGGCTGGGAGCCTCCAGACCCAGCCAGGAAAAGGTGTGTGTTTATCCCATGACGCAAGCTCTGACACAGGGCTTACCTGTCAACCAGGAAAAAGAACACAGGTCTGCTCCAGGACACGCCCACTCACCTGAGGCAGCGTGTAAGTGGAACAGGGAAGAGAAACTACGTGTGGCAGTAGGGGCTGCAGTCACTGCCATTTCAGTTGTGTAGATTAACATGCTCTACACTTAAACTGTTTTTAACATCAAAGATGTAGAAAGAATCCCAAGCTGTTAAAACTGAGCATTTTAAGGAAATGGATAAAAGAAGAAACTGCGGTGTGTTGAGCACAAGTTTCCACTGTGATTGCACAAGCAGCCGTAACCACGGAGACATCACCTGGAAGGGAAAACAGGAGCCCAGAGTAACAGCTGGCGTGTTCACTTGTGTGTGCTAATGTGCACATCACAGTCAGGCCAGAAGGGCTGCATTCTTTGTGGTGAGCCTGATCGCTGGTAAGTTTTCCACTGTGGGCCAATGGGAAGTGCAGACGCTTCAGGCCTCCCTATATGATTGGCTGATGGGCCTCCTCACATGTGACACTCACTGCTATAGCTGTGATTGGGCTGTTCTTTGTCTCTGGCTACAAGTGTTGTGTGACCCTGAAATCCTCCATATTTTACACGTTCATTAGCAGACAGGACAAAAAACAAAGGTACGTCCCTTGCAGAATCCGTGAACAGTCACACCGCCTCCAGCTCAAGCTGCATCGGTATGTGTATGAGTAGCCTTATCTTTGTACCAGGCACCAGAAGCACCCAGAAGAGCCAGCTAGCAGTACAAGTAAGAGTCAAGAAGGGCAGCAATCTGAATTGTGAAGTAAAAAATCAGTGCAAAGCATGGAGAGGGCATCACTGCCTTGGAGGAAGACAGGAGAGGGCGTCACTGCTTAGGAGGAAGACAGAAGCTGGAGACACTGCCTAGGAGGAAAACAGGAGAGCTTCATTGTCTAGGAGGAACATAGGAGAAGGTGTCACTGCCTCGAAGGAAGACAGGAGCTGGAAACACTGCAGTGTGCTGAGGAAGAAATACCTCAGCCCCCTTCTTTCCGTACTGCACTCGCACTCACGTCCTCACTCAAACTAACCTTTCCTATACGGCCATGTTCACGCAATATGAAAGGCATAAATTCACTCTACTTCAGGTCCAAGTAGATGAAGGTTCATTAAGACATGTTAACCGGTAGACCCCAAAGTACACACCTCCCTGTCTTCCCCAGCCTTAGTGACCCATCTCACCATCATCTGCTCTTCCACAACACATGCTGTTACTGTGTTCCCTCTACCAAACTCAGAAGCTGAACAGCACCCCCACAGACTGTACGTGTCACTTCCCTCCACACCTCGCCGTCTCGGTGAGTGCAGGAGAACGAGGGGCCTTCCACATGCTCTTGCCAATGCACAAGGCCACAGGTGGAGAATGAGCACTCATTTGTATCACACTCACACTTCTGCAACACAGAGGGCTGCTCAGTGTTAGAGCAGAGGAGACAACCTCCTGCCTAGTGTGTGTGCGCGCATGTGCACACGCAGCAAGGGAAAAGTGAACCTGCTGAGGGGGAAAAAAAGGTCTCTCACACACACACACACACACACACACACACCAGTTTTTGTTTTTTTATTGGGAGAACTGCAAAAAAGTTAGACTTGCACTCTGTAGTGAACAAAAACTCCAGACACTCTGCTTTAATTCTTGCATTTCCTTCCAATATATATATATTTAGACAAAAATAAATACTTTTCTCCATTAATATCAGCATTGTAAAAAGTCGTACTAATCTTTGCAGGTCAAAAAAGCATAGATAAAAAAGCATTTTAGAAACAAGTCAGCATCGCTTGATTGATTGTTTTAAACTGAGAAAAGCGAATACAAACCCAAACACTACAATCACATGAATACATACATGTAGGGGGAAAACTTGCTTCAATTTAAGGCACATTTGGGTTCACGTTTGGCACTGCTACATTCCCCGGCTAACATCACAGTGTGGTCCTGTAAAAACACATTATTTCACCACCCCCCCAACAAAATAACGGTGGTTCGAATTTGGGCGTCATTTCAGTGACATTTCTCCCGCTACAAAAACATTAATATAAACGTAAACAGAAACGAAATAAATATTAAATTATACATTTAAAGAAAAAGCAAAATATATTATCGTCAACACGTAATTGTTCATATAACAGTAATCATAATTTAACATGAATATGCATGTCTCTTATACTACATAAATAGAACACTGACGTAACAAAACGTAGCCTGTTTGTTCACGTGGTAATAAATAAGTTAAATAAACACATAGCAAGTTGCACGGTGCTAAGTTAATAGCTAATAAAAAAATATATCTGCGGCGAATCCCCGCCCTGAGGGAAGTGAAGCGAGGCCGAACGGCACGCGACGCCGCGGAGCGCGAGCCCAGCTCAGCGCGAGGGAGCCCTCGGGCGCGCGCAGGTCGCGTGAAAGGGGATCGCAGTCTTTATTCAGTAACGTCTCTTTTCCTGAAGGCGCAGCGCACCTCATGGAGAAACCATACTTTTACGACGAAGGAATGCCTCCAAGTCCACAAGAACTCACAGTTCCCCAATTTAATCGGCAGCTACATGTTGCTGATGGTTATTCCGAGCTTAAAGTCCCCAATGTTTGTTACTTTACGCGAAACTGTCAGTCATCTGAAGTAGAGAGGCGGCTGAAAATGGGCAGACGCCTCCCCATATCTGAGGTTGGAGATTCGGAGCCTCCGAAGCTGGAAGAGGATCTAGGAGACCCGCTCCCGAAGCTCTCCCGGTCAGAAATGGAGTCGGGCGGACTGGGTGCGCGGTCGAATCCCGGAGACTGAGAAAGGCGAGGCGGGTTCTGCGTTTGGGTCATGGTGTAGGGGGGCGAGGGAGGCCCACGGGGCGCCTGGGGGCCACTCGTTCCACAGAACAGGTCCGAGTAGTCGCACTGGGCACTCCGAAGCAGAGGAGCGAGTAGAGTCTCGAAGTCCTGTCCAGGGAAGAAGGTTGGGGACAGCGGCTCCTCGTACAAACTAAAGGAGCAAGAAGAGGGAGGCGGAGGGGTGCGAGAAGATGGGTTTTCACACGGAGCCAACTCAAACCCAGAGCGCCCGGGGAAGCCGGCAAAGCTGACGCTGTGGAACAGCCCGGGCCGGTTCCTCTGAGCGGGCTCCGCCAGCTGCTTCTGGCCGAATCCGCGGTATTCCCGGTTCTGGACGGCGGCGCTGCCGGGTCCGAGCCTCTGCTCCTCGGCATTGTGGATGAAATGACAGCGAGAGCCGTAAGGGCAGTAGCCGATGGTGTGGAAGGTGCGGCACGGCTCGGTTTTGTACTTGGGGTGGCGGGACAGGTTGCGCAGCTCGTGACAGCCGTGCGCGAACTGGCACTTCTCCCCGTACTTGCACGCGCCGTTCTCCTCGAACGGCCTGCACAGCTCGGTCTTGTAGCGCGCGGAGTTCACTTGCGAGTTTATCCTCTGCTGCATGGCCTCCTGCAGCAGGAGCCGTTCCCCGGTCTCGCTGTAGCTTCGGAGGAACAGCGCGTTCTCCTTGTTCATGACGGCGCCGCCGGTGAGCGCCGGCTCGTCCCCAAACGGGAGCGCCGCGAACTTGCTGGAGTTCAGTGCGCAGTTGGCGTTGCTGGTGGAGTGACTCCGCAGAAAGCCCTGCGCGGAGGAGCAGCTGTTGGTCGAGCTGGAGCTGCTAAGCGGAGTTCCCACCGCTTTCTTGTCCAGCGTACTGAGGCGGATTTTGTTCATGTTTGTACGCTTTTCTTGCTGCAAGAAAACAAAAACGGGAAAAGTTTACAAGTTGCACAACTTTGGACTAAGACCACCCATCGTCCACTTTTAGGGTTTTAACTGCGTAGTACTCCAGATAATTCAGATAATAATAAATGACCGGCTGTGAAATTTACCCCAGAATATGGACCAAGTGTCACCCCATTTGGCAGCTGCGGTTTATTACGCCTTTATTCGCGATTTACGTCGACTGGCACCAACTCACCGTAAAGAAATCATCGAAATCATACAGAGTTGAAAGAATCGTTGCAGACATTTTCTAGGTCTTGCGCAGCTCCTTATTGCACCGTCGAGGACCTTAGTTTGCACAATACTTTGTTAAAGTGACAGTGGAAAAAGTAACAGTAGAAGAGTGCCAAGTGTCCAGCTTCAAAGTTTATCCAAAACGAATAAGGGGGAAAGATGTTGTGCTCGCAGAGTTCCACTCGCCGCCAGTCCCTCGGGTTGCCTCCTGCTTTTCTCCGACGGAGCGCTATATACCACTGGAGGGGAGGTGCTTCACAGGCGAAACGCCACCGCAGGACACGCCTCCGCCGCGATGTTTTTCTCTGTGTTATAAACTGGGTGCTTTGGAGCGCAACGGCGTTGTCCAAGAACAGGAACACCAATTAGACATCCTGGACATATTGAGAAATCGCGTCTGATCTACAGACGATCGGGATCTAATAAAATGTCGTAGTTAACCCCGTGCACTAATAGTACACAGTTGTCGAAGCAGAAAATGTTTCATAACATTAACCTCCACGACATTTATAAACCATAATATATATTTTTTCTGAATGAACACTGCTCTGTTGATATTGTGTGTAATGTTACGTTGAAATAACCAAAATTTGTTTGATAGTTATTTAATCGACTGCATCAAACACTGGGACTTGTCACGACTAATAGTTACAAATTACAGAGTGATTTTGAAAAGTTTATATTGGCAAAGCTGAGATAGTTAATTTTGTGTTAATATTTACGTTTATAAATCCAAACATTTAACATACACTAAAACAATCTAAGTAACCTACTATTAAAATAGAAATGTATTTCATTTGTCAACACGTTTTAAGGTAAATCCATATTGCGGACAGTTTATTTATGCATGTGTCATAGTAACACAGCATGACCAAAGGGGGGTTTTCCTCGCGAATATTTCTGGACGGGAGCGCGCGAGCCACTAGCACGTGCGCTTGCATAATAAACACGTCATTCCAGCAAAGTGAAATTCCTTGAGTGGAGCGCGCGCACACTCACAGAAAGTACCGAAAAGGCTGTGCAATAATTTTTCGTAGTTATTTGAAACCAGGGCGTCCGAATGCACTTGCGACAAAAGATGACAACAGGTCCGAGGTTGTCTGGTGAACCGAGCGCCAGTACCTATTTCCCTTTACCAGACAAAGTTAATATGGGCTCTTCCTCGCACAGTTATGCACCACGGGGCCCGCAGACTTATTTAGGCAACACAGGATATAAAGCAAGATATCCTGTACTCTACCTCGCACATCAGCGCAACAAAATTAGCGCAAAAATATTCATGACTGTCCGTGTTATTGAATATACCGAAATAACAGACACAACTTTTATACGTACTCATGTCAGTATTTAAGACATACAATACGTAAAGTAGCCACGAATAACTAGGACTTGGCAAAATATATTCAGCTAATGTGACGGGCAGTGACGGAGCTGCCTTGTTACATCTGATTTAAGGCTGCAGCCATAAACAGTTCACCAGTACAGCACCGTGTGGTGCTAGAACCCGGTACGTGGGCTCCCCCTGGTGTTCGCTTAATTAAACGTGTTCCATTGTGAACTGGTCACTCGTGGGGAAGGCCCGCAAATAACACCATGTAACCTCGTGTACTAAAATGTTTTAAATGCACACACGGTGTATATCCAGTGAAATGTGGAGCCAGCCGTAAACCCATTAAATAATACAATATTAAATGTAAATTGTGAACAGGGCATAACACGACATACTTGCACTTCTGACTCAGTTCTGCTGCAAACCGTTTGTTGTACCGTTGTCATCCTTTATGTGCTCCTGGACGTGAGAGTTTTGGACAACGGCTGGGTGGCACCAATGCTGTGACAGGGTGTAAAATTAGCACGACACTCCAGTACCTACTGCAGCCCGCTATGACTGGGTCTGGGAACCCCCGCTCTGTTTCAGCTGCAGTGAACTTCGCTTTAAACACGAGACGTGCGGCTGGCACGGCGAGAGTCCCAAGGCCTCGGTGTGTGTGCAGCAAGCGTGGCCTCTGCCGAGGAAGGGAGTGTAGCTGTTTCGCGGCCGGGACGGTGCTATTTGTAGAACCCCAGCTCCAAAACTATTTCTGTCTGTCATATGTAACAATTTTGTGAAATTCCTCTTGCCATAAATTGCTGGTTTCTTGAGTCCGATGACCGCAAAGCGTCCTTTTCTTGGATGATTAGGCCTTTAGATTATATAATTTGTTACTAGAGACATTTTAAATACCCCTCCTCCTTTAACATGATTTAGTTCTGTGTAGAAAGGCTGGTAAAATTAGGCTAAGAGTAGAAGTTTATAAATAAACGAAAATAAGCACTACAAGAAGCGTAACAAATACAAACAAGTGACATCAAGATGGAATGTTTGAAATGTACCGTGAAAGTGTTTAAGACGTGTCAGAGCAACTTCTACACGAGTCCCCAAAGCTGCGTAGAAAAGCTCAGTCCACAGAATTGGCTGAAGCGTTTCCTCGGCTATGTTTTCTCTGGGGACACGTGAGCGCTCTTGCGCATGACATCATCGGCCAGCAAAAGAACACTCGCTGGCTGGTTGCCGAGCAGCCGGCACAACTACGTACACTGCGCCTTTGTGCTGACCCAGCAGCGTTGCCACAGTGACCATTGGGGAGCTCCGCTCACGCCAGGGGGTGTGGTTAACCCATTCCTGTTTTTGTTTGCTTTCCAAATTCAAGTTGAAGGTCTTTCAGTTCTCAGGTGAAGAAGCAGAGTCCATTTGTTTTGTTCCTCCTTACGTGTAAGTTAGCGCCAAAACCCTGTAAAGCACATTCATGCTCTGGAGTTCGTGTTGGAGATGAGCCCAGTGCAGACCGACCAATGGCCCATTCTGCCTGTGGTTTACGTACACAGCTTGTGGATTTTCTCGCCTTCTGAGAAGCGGCAGCTGTAGGCAGAGATTTTTTTTTCTGAGTGCTGGGTGCTTTTTCAGAGGAGCACTGAAACACCACAGGCTTGGTAACCCCAGCCCCACCCGTCTGACCCGAAGACCCACTGCAGGCCTGGTGCTGATGAATGCTTCCTGTCCACACACCCTGAAGAGACCTATGTGTGCTGTCAATCAGCTCACATTGGGACAGTACAGAAATGTGCTTGTGTGTGTGCGTGCGTACGTGTGTGTGTGTGTGTATGCACACCTGTGGTGCGACTCTGCCCTGGCTGCTGTCACATGACCGTTGTCAGGCTGGTGTAAATAGCGATGGAGTGTGGTGTCTGCCTGTCTCCCTGGGCTCCTGTCACCTCGGTGTGGACTGAGCAGTCACACACTGCAGCACTCCATCCCGTCCAGCTGAATCCAGGAGCTAAGTTGATCTTCCTCCTCTCAGTCCTTTTCCTCCTCATTGCTAGGTCTGATATGTTTGCTAGTAGTACCAGGGTCTCTGCATGCCTGCCAGGCAGGGCTGCCCAGGGTTATGTGGTGTCACACACTCAATCATGAAGTTGTGTCCCAGGCTAAAAGAGACACATGCATGGGTGATCAGCACAGATACAGACCTGTGGAGCTGGTCAGGACAAAGAAAACAGAGTGTGTGGCAGCAATAGAGGTAGGTGTCATGTGGGGAGATGTTTTACAGCCCTGTTTTCCTGTTGTAGATGAGACTTCAAAATAAACTCTGTGTTGACCCCCCGGGAGGGTGGCTCTCTCAGATCTTACATTATATTGTCTAAAGCGACTTACAAGTAAGGTAACAAGGAAGGTCACAGATAATGTTCAGCAACTCACCAATAGTTTCTAGAATTTCAAATGGCCCTACACATACAGTAATGTGGTGCGTGGGACACATGTCCAACTTAGGACAGCTGAGGTCTCTCATGTCATATTAACATGTGTGCCTGACTGTTCACTGGTGTCTCCACCAGGGTCCACTGAGTGGGCTTCCTTCCTGTAGCTGTAGGGTTAGGTAGATAAACGAACACGTGCCTGATATCACGTACACTTTGATCTTGAACGTGGGACTGAGTTTGTCTGTTTGCTGAATTTGGACACGTGCAGCTAACTGGATGGGACTGGACCGTGACCCTGGTGAGGCGACAGGGTGAAGCCCTGGAACCAACTCAAGAAGTGAGCTGGAGTGTGAGACTTTGGGCCTTTTCTCTTGTCCTGTTGCTGCCCATCAGTTTCCTGGATATAGAGTAACAGCCAGTCCGTAATCACACGAACATCTACTGCATCAGATGTGGTCATATGGACATATATATGGATAAAGGCACATTTCTAAGTTAGTTTAACCCAATGCATGGCTGAATTACATATTTCTTATAAGAATATAAAGGGATAAACTGCCTCTAAGGAAGCATCCAAACAACCCCCAAATAAGGATGTTTGTGATTTGGGCCTAAACTCCACACCCTCCACACTTCTGGACATCAAAGCTGGAAGTTTCTATCATCTACCCCAGCGTTTGACACTAATTCCAACACCAGCATCAACCCCCCCCCCCCCCATTTTATTGCCACCATCACCAGCTCACAGTGCCAATAAAACAGCCCCTCCACCCCGTCAGGCCACTGTTGTATCGTCATTCAATCTGTCACCGATGTGACAAAGAACATCTTCTCACGCGCTGAGGAGCGGCTTCCCTCTGATTATTCACTTGTTCACATTTAAAAGCCGATTCAGCAGATTGTTCAATGCTGAAACATTTATTCAGCTTCCTAGTAATCCTTTTATTTGTGTAACTCTTAAAAGTTTAAGTTATTGTTAATTTGTCGATAAACTGGTTCAATACGCAGACTCAACTCTGTTCCCCAAACTTTATGCCCAACACCTCGACGGCAATAAACTTAGTTAAAATTTACAGCGGGTTTAGGGATTAACAGCAGGGAATGGAGTCTGACAGTAAACAAAGGCTGCAATGTCAATTCTGCACTTTTAAAAGACAACGTAACAATAAAGCAGACCTAAGAGTCCAGTGAAAGTACATATTCACCCTTTATGTTAAAATGCACTAACATACACAGAGCAGCCACAAAAGTACACACTCGTGCAGGGACACACAATGCTGCACTGTGATGGGAACACACACACACACACACACACACACACACACACACACACACACACACACAGAGCACAAGATGGGACCTTTTAAAAGCTGACCATCTCTCGTGTGGAATGTGTGTGTGTGTGTGTCAGTTGAAGTTCAGCGGTGCTGTTTATTTTTTTACTTATAGAGAGGGACTTTCCGAGACAACGTAAATAGAATGTTATTGAAATGCATTTTGTGCCACTTCCCCTTGTAACTGTGCCACTGAGTGAAGAAACAGGGTATGAAGTAAGACCTGTAAACATGGTGTTTGGCTCAGCTCTGCAGCTCAGCACCATGGCATGCATCTGCCAGCACATCCAGGTGCTTCTCTGACAGGCACACACACACGCACACACACACACACACACACAACCAAAGGAGATGTTGGCCAAAGTGTACAGTACAGACAGCCACACACGTGTGTGTGAGCGTGTTCACACACAGCCTCTCCCTGTCCACATTTAAACGCCACTTCCTGTTTCTAAAGTGCAGGGTGTGGTGATGTCTCTGACAGCACCCAAGAACAGATCAGGACAGCCTACAACTCACACACAGCACTGTCGCTCACGGTGCCCCGTCGGGCGCTGTTCTAACTTTTTAATACCTTTCACTGTGTCAACATTTATGTCTTTGGGATACTGAGCCAATTTCTCTCCATTTCTCAACATACATGAGCGTACACTGAATGCAACTGAGACACACCGCGTACACACATGCACACGCAGGTGGTATTTAAAACTTAGTCTCATTTGAGCTCTGTGCTCCTTCTCTACGTTGAAATTCCACCTGTCGGGCATTTTTTGTCAGGTCAGGAGCATGGAGGTGACTTGCGCTGAACTCGTATTAGGCTGTGGTAGAACTAAGGTGCCATTGTGAGGTCATCCAGAGTGCTGGTTCACCCACCAATCACGTGCAGCTACCCAGATGTGAGAAGAGGAAGCAGGAACAGGAAGAGGAAATGAAAGTAGACTCCAGTTATCTCAAGATGACTCAACATGTACTTTTGTTGTGCGTCTTTCTGCAGATGTGCAACCATCAGGACAGAACAGCCTTACAAACGGTTGGCAGCAAATTTTATTTACTTTTAAATGACTCTTGAGAAATGCGTTACTGTGACTGCCGATCTTATGAAGGCTGCACTATGAGTGCTCCTATATAAAGACGAAAACACAGTTGTGGATGAGGTGATCTTTGACCACAGGGCATCGTTTTTTTTGTCAGAGGGAATGTGTCCTGTCAGTTTAAACATGGCCACCTTTTTTACAGCGCCCGCCTTACAGCGGAAGCCTTTCATTAAAGCGAGGGGGGAGGCTGGAACCCTGTACACAGAAGACCGCACCCAGCCATGAGTGAGTGCGCGTACACACACACACACACACACACACACACACACAGACTCAAATCCGACCCATTTCCTTTGTCATCACCCCTTTCCCCAATCCATGGATCAGTTTAAATATCTGCTTGCATGTTTCACCACTGTTGATTTAAAATAAGCACGCTTCCAGTGACCTCACCAAGCATGGAGGGCTGACCGAGTTTCTGTGGACAGTGTAAGCTGACCATGTCTCTGTGGACAGTGTACACTGACCGTTTCTGTGTGGAGAGTGTACGCTGACCATGTCTCTGTGGACAGTGTAAGCTGACTGAGTCTCTGTGGACAGTGTATACTGACCATGTCTCTGTGGACAGTGTACACTGACCGTTTCTGTGTGGAGAGTGTACGCTGACCATGTCTCTGTGGACAGTGTAAGCTGACCATGTCTCTGTGGACACTGTAAGCCGACTGAGTCTCTGTGGACAGTGTAAACTGACCATGTCTCTGTGGACAGTGTAAGATGACCATGTCTCTGTGGACAGTGTAAGATGATCATGTCTCTGTGGACAGTGTAAGCTGACTGAATCTCTGTGGACAGTGTACGCTGACCGTGTCTCTGTGGACAGTGTACGCTCACCGTGTCTCTGTGGACAGTGTACGCTGACCGTGTCTCTGTGGACAGTGTATGCTGACTGAGTCTCTGTGGACAGTGTAAGCTAACAATGTCTATGTGGACAGTGTACTCTGACCGTGTCTCTGTGGACAGTGTAAGCTAACAATGTCTATGTGGACAGTGTATGCCGACCATGTCTCTGTGGACAGTGTACGCTGACCGTGTCTGTGTGGACAGTGTAAGCTGACCGAGTCTCTGTGGACAATGTAAGCTGACTGAATCTCTGTGGACAGTGTACGCTGACCGTGTCTCTGTGGACAGTGTACGCTCACCGTGTCTCTGTGGACAGTGTACGCTGACCGTGTCTCTGTGGACAGTGTATGCTGACTGAGTCTCTGTGGACAGTGTAAGCTAACAATGTCTATGTGGACAGTGTACTCTGACCGTGTCTCTGTGGACAGTGTAAGCTAACAATGTCTATGTGGACAGTGTATGCCGACCATGTCTCTGTGGACAGTGTACGCTGACCGTGTCTGTGTGGACAGTGTAAGCTGACCGAGTCTCTGTGGACAATGTAAGCTGACCGAGTCTCTGTAGACAATGTAAGCTGACCATGTCTCTGTTGACAGTGTAAGCTGACTGAGTCTCTGTGGACAGTGTATACTGACCATGTCTCTGTGGACATTGTAAGCTGACCATGTCTATGTGGACACTGTAAGCTGACTGAGTCTCTGTGGACAGTGTATACTGACCATGTCTCTGTGGACAGTGTAAGCTAACAATGTCTATGTGGACAGTGTACGACGACCG
>JABJVR010023442.1:0-37664 GCA_025773905.1 Chitala chitala
ACCTGCATGTCTTTGGACTGTGGGAGGAAACCGGAGCACCCGGAGAAAACCCACCAGGCACAGGGAGAACATGCAAATTCCACGCACACAGACCCAAGGTGGAAACTGAACCCCAGGCCTGGAGGTGCGCGGCGACGGTGCTAACCACCACGCTACCGTTATTGAGTTATTGATGCTAATAAGCAGGATACTTCCTGGACATAACAGTCCATTACATGATATTCTCATTATGCTACTGCAGGACTTAAACCAGCCATTCTAATAGAGGAAATTGTGCTTCCATTCTGCTCGTTAGGAATTGCTATGCTTGAGAACTCAAACTGTATGGAAAAATATTAAAGGTTAATTGATTAAATATTTGGCAGCAAAACAATTAGTGTTTAAAAATATATTTGACTTAAAATTTGAAAAATTTCTTAGAAAATTTCTCCAGCTGTGACTCTTTGGCACTCAGCAGACTTACGCCTCTGTAGACGGAGGCCTGTACTTCAGCATTGCCAACAAAGTCAGCATCCTCTTTGCTGTTTGTTCTGGCATCTCTTCTCGGATATCAACGGCTTGCTGCAACACACGAGCTCAACATGAGGGTAACGCGGTAAATGCGGACACGGGCTACACATTATGACGGCGTATTTGCCAAACACACGGGATTACAACGGAATCTATTGCTGAAACGAATACGGTACACCGAACTACAATTAATATCAGGAAAGTAATGTGTTAAACCTTGGGATCAACATCTGCCAGGACATCGTTGAGAACCTGAAGAAGCTGCATCGGCTCCAATGAGTCGAAGGTTATGAGATTGAAGTTCTTCTTGAACGGCTCTTTATTGAGCTGCTCCACTATTAACTTGATGTGTTCGCTCATCTTGCGCCTCAACGTTTGGAGGAAAAAAATTGGCATTAAAACTGAGAAAGAAACCCACGCCATTACCATAACTGTCCATACAATCTGTAGTCAATCATATACATATATGTTGGGAACGATACACTTTCAACATAATTCTTTTTTAGCAGTATGTTGGTAAGAGCATCCTTTAGGTTAACGGGAGTTTTCCTATAGTGACAGTGGTGTTAAAAAACGAGTAAATCGTATATCTGTCGTAAATCCTGCGTATGCATTTTGTTAGCTAGCTACTGCATGGCATGCAATTAGTAAAATTACGAACGGGACACGTCCACATTAACATTAAATGAAACTGTACGTGCTTTGTAGTGTTTATTAATCTATATTGGATACTGTAACGGTGAGCTAGCTAACCACAGGGCACTGAAACAGATTCGCATTCCTTAGTTACACAACAAGGTAGCCGCACGAAAAAAACTGCAAACTTACCCACTATATGATTTTTCCAAAAGACCGGGGTGCTTTTCTATCCTGACCTGTTATCTAGACTTGTGATTTCTGTGATTAACAGAAATTATAGAGTGGCCGTTTGTTTTATCGGTCCTAGAAACAGAGGAGAGCGTCACTCCGTTGCTAACAGGAAAAAAAAAAAGTATTTAGGGTCACATGACTTCCGGAAAGATGAGTTTAAGAGGAGACAGCTGTTAGTGGCACTTTAAATTGTGATTTTCTACTTTTTTGTGGTGCGATGTATTGCTAATAATAATAATAATAATAATAATAATAATAATAATAAATCACGGCAACAACGCTCCATGGAGGTTTAATACATTCTGTATGACAATAAACTTTGTAAGGCAATGTAGTTACTTAGAAAAATGTGACAGGCGCAATCTTAAGATTGCTTTGTCAACCCTGAATGATCATTGGAAGGACAGATACTGAAGCTGAAATACTAAGGCTACCTAATAGAGAAGACTCACTGGAAAAGACCCTGATGCTGGGAAAGATTGAAGGCAAAAGGATAAGGGGACGGCAGAGGATGAGATGGTTGGACAGCATCATCGACGCAGTGGAAATGAGTTTGAGTAAAGTCCGGCAGACACGGGAGGACAGGAAGGCCTGGCGTGCTGTGGTCCATGGGGTCACGAAGAGTCAGGCACGATTAAACGATCGAACAAATTTTTTGTCCTTTAACATATTGCAGCATATTCATGTTCAAAAATTTTATTTTGAAAACCTGTGATACACATGCTTTGAAGGCACATTCGACTGTAATTTTGTTGCTGGCATGCCTTCTAAACAACAAAAAATTAATAAATACAATAAGGACGAGACAAAGCGCGTTTGTTTGCAAATTATATTCTCTAGTCTGACCGCATATCACGACGGGGTTTTGTAATGTGTGTATCGCCGTGCGTTCATAGCCTCGAACAGAAGAGGGAGACAAATACAAAATTTTAGGTGCGCCTTCATATCACAAAGTTACATTTTCCTGGAAAACTCGGCCAGTGATTGGTTTCAATCTCTAGTTCAGATTCAAACAAATAAAACCAAACAAATCAAATTTATTTGTCACATACATTATCATACACAGTATGACAAGCAGACAATGCTTACACAACTGTCTGACATGTACAATGGACACATACAAAAACTTGAAAATGTGCAATTTAAAGTGCTAAACTGCAACTAGTTCTGATTGCCTGTGTAAATATGGGTGTGGACTAGCGGTGTTTACTTATTAATCCTTTTTTTAAAGATAGACTTTCGCCAAAAGCAAAGATGACACGTCAACGAAGCGAAAATCTTGTAATGTAATGACGATGTAATTAATGATCGATTAATGAATGTAATGATATAACAACCGTTAAGGCAGTTTTAGTTTCTGTTAATTTCATAATGAATGCAATCCACTCAGTTTAATTAGTATAGTAATCAAAATTGAGATTTACAACATGTATTGAAAAAACGTTTTTTTTTTTGTAATCTATATTCTGATTTAAAATAATCCTAATGTAGCATTGCATAGTACACTTTGTTTTTATTCCAGTTGAATTATCTATATAAATTCATATTAATTATATCATTTATGACAACAAAAGCATGAAAAAACGAAATATAACAAATTAAACATTATACAATGGTAATTATTAACAGCAGAATTACGTTAGAAATATGTTTTTGCGCATCATCTATTTAAATTGTTTTGAGTTCTAAATATTTAAAAACTATATTTGTAACCACGAATTTAATGTTAATGCAATTTAATAAATTTGATGTTGTAAAGCGCTCTTTAAAATTGGCTGTCAGTCGCAGTGTACAAGTTCAAACGAGCAATCAAACACTACAAATAGAAAGACCTAATATAATTCAAAGACTAGTATTGAACAGGACAGGACACCGGGGAAGGAGATTTATTTTTCTTAGTTAAAAGGATTTTGCAAAAAGCTTCTGTAAGACCCATGCCTGTCTCTTTAAGCACAAAAAGCCAACGAAACCAATGTCAATCGTGTTCAGCCTAGTCCCTCCCTTTCCTGCAGTAACTCCACAGACCGAGAGTGAAGTGGGGGGAGCCTTGGAGATCAACGGCAGGGAAACGGAGCAAATCTAGTGTAAATGCATGTTAACATTTACTGCGAAAACATGGGCCAACGAGTCAGTAAGCAACAGATATTTATATGCAACTCCTGAAAGGAATAGAAGGAAACCGACGGGCACCGCACATTTGAATGAATTGTTCATTTTCCTCCTGTACCTATTTTGTTTTCTTAGACATCACAAAAGAGGTTGCACCAACTGAAGCAAATGATGCGAAAAAAGATTCCCAGATGCATAAACAATCGTCTGCGATAGTGGAATAAACTGCAGACCAAGAAAAGTGGAACTGTCAGACTCAGTGAGTTATTTTCTACATCAGGATTTTATCGTTGGAGCCTTTCTCTGGCAAGCAGATGTTCTGTGATCCGCTGGGATTTTTTTTCTATCAGTTCTGGATGCTGAATGAAAATAACTGGAGAGAAAATCGCCATGGATTTTAACTAGTGATTTTGTTACATTAAATTAAAAATTTCGTGTTTTATGTATGTATGTGCGTTGTATTTGTATTGGAAGAAATTTACGTGAAAATTTTTCAAATGTCTAAGAAAAGTGTAAGGAGAAGGCAAGAGCACGAGTACCAACACAGAATCATTTGAGTATATGTCTGTGCTTACACCTTCTCAGCATTGTAAGATGACACTTTCAGTTGCAGCAGAGCATAAGTTTAATTGATTCGTTTTTTATGAACGGTTTATTTTTAAAAGTGAATATAACAGTGAGGGAACAGTTAACTGTATCTTTTGTGTCTGAGAAAGTACAATTACTCTGTTAACAATGGTGGAACCGGTAGGTTTTGTTGAAGCGTGGAAAGCACAGTTTCCAGAATCCGATCCCCCCGTGATGGAGTTAAACACCGTGACGGATATTGAGCAGGAGCTGGAGAAATGTAAGGCATCCATCCGCAGGCTGGAAATGGAAGTGAACAAGGAGCGTTTCCGCATGATCTACCTGCAGACACTGCTGGCCAAAGAGAGGAAGAGCTACGATAGGAAGAGGTGGGGGTTTAAGAAGACTTTAAATGAAGGAGACCCGCTCTCAGGCAATGATGGCCACGCACAGGACCTGGCTGAGGGGGACCAGGGCACACCTCACGTTGCTGTAGAAGACAGACGTAGACCTAGGCCTCCCACAGCCAGAAAACCATCCACCCGTAGTGAAGACCTCGAGACCTCTCAGGCCACAGAGGTGCCCAAGACATCCAAGGTGGAGGCTGAGGAGGCAGACCATTGCAGGTGCTATGGTGAAGGTGAGGTGGATGGGCTGTCCCCGTCCAGACAGGGGAATGTGGCCTGCACCCGCAGGTCTGGGGTGGACTCTGTACCTCGGGACAAGGAGGCTCCTGCAGAAATCTCCTCTCATAAGGAGAAGCCAGGCATGGGTCTGGGAGTGGCAGCGCTGAGGTCCAACTTCGAGCGGATCAAGCGCGCCAACTCTCAATCCTCGGCAGATGCCAGGGGTGCGCCAGAGAAGCCCTTTTATGTCAACATGGAGTACCATCGTGAGAGGGGGCTCGTCAGGGTCAACGACAGGGATGTGTCGGACAAAATCAGCAGCCTGGGCACCCAGGCCATGCAGATGGAGCGCAAACGGTCCCTGCATTCACTCACAGGGCTAGGGGAGGTGCGCAAGACTGTCACCAGGGGGCGCTCTGCAGAGACCAGCTGCGGGTATGATGCTGAGTACGAGGACGTGGATTTGAACTCTCGCTTTCTCAGGGACAACTTGGTGCGGGCGAACGGCAGCAAGGCAGACCGCCAAAAGCTTCCACCTTGGCAGACACCGGATTTCCAGCCGTACACCAGTGTTTATGTGGGTGGGATGATGGGGAATGGAGACAGCCGGTCTGTGGCGAGCAGAGAGCGTGGCGGGGATGGTGGGCACCTCACCTGGCCACGACGCTCCTACTCACCTGGTAGCTTTGAGGATGTTGGCGGCGGGTACACGCCAGACTGCAGCTCCAATGAGAACCTGACATCCAGCGAGGAGGACTTCTCTTCGGGCCAGTCGAGTCACGTGTCGCCCAGCCCCACCACCTACCGTGTGTTCAGGGAGAAGAGCCGCTCACCATCCCAGAATTCCCAGCAGTCACTTGACGGCAGCAGCCCCCCCACGCCCCAGTCTCAGAAGAGGCATAAACAGCAGGTGGTGGTGTCGGAGGCCACTATCGTGGGCGTTAGGAAAACAGGCCAGATCTGGCCCAACGAGGGTGACTCCGCACCCTCCAGCAGAGCATCACATGATGACGGTTTTCATGGAGACCCAGGTAAGTCTACATCTCCTGAAACGTTTTCATTTTTATCAAGATTTTCCTAGAAGGACTTCCAGGAATTCAAAGCTGGACATCAGGTCATCTTATTTTTATATCTAGCACCTTTACCTTTATAATAAAGGAATAATCCAGTATGGTTTTTTTGTGTAAATGGTGAAGCATCCTTGGTTTTCCCGGTTTTCCCATCGTCCTTCTGCCTGGATATCCCTCCCCCAAGTTCCTCTGGTGACACCTTTCCTGAGACAGTCTTGTTGCTCACTTGACCCAGTCTGCATAGAGGGTGTGTGTATCAGTCAGCATCACTGTTGTTGTCCCTGGCAACAGCTAATTAACTTAAAGGGTTCACGTGCCTTAATGCCAGAGTGAGTGGGGGGGGGGGGGGTTGGTCAGAAAGGAGAGTTGCGTCAGGGGCTGTCAGGCCCACATGCTGAAGCAGTGTCACATGATTTTGTCAGGAGCGCGTGACATAAATGTTTGGGATCCCCCCCCCATTTCAGCTAACGCAGCGACAAATCTCTGCAGCAGTGTTTACCATCACAACTGAGCTCGCTTGATGTGAGATAAGGGAGAAGGTTGTGTGCTAGTTCATCTGGGTGTGTGTTTGTGTTTGTGCGTGTTCATGCATGTGCGTGTGTTCATTCGCGTGTTTGCGTGTGTGTGCATGTGCACGCTTGTAAGCGCTAAAGACTATCTGGAAATGGTAGTATTTTCACAATGCAGAGCTGACCTTATATGGAGCTTTTTGTGTACACGCCTGATGCATTATTTTCAGTATAATGAACCAGGAATGTAGTTGCTTACCTAATGCTTTAATAAAGCAAAGCTTAAGCAGCTTAGGGCAAAGCAACTTTATTTGTAATAAGTTTGCAGTTCAGAGCTGTAACAGCAAGCATCTTTGTGTGTGAGCATGAAGTGCACAAAGCTGAAAAGCACTGGGCTGCATATACTTTCCTTTTAGCCTTTGAATAGTCAGTTTGTCATTGTCCTATATGGAGTACCTCTCACACTTCAAAGGAAGTTAAGAGAAAATATCAAAAAAGGCCAAGGTGTCTAAATTAACTAATGAAATGTAATGTTTTAAGTATTTTCTGCTTGACTTTGAGACAGGCCATTGTTGCACTGGCAGCGATGCCCGAGCTGGTCCATGGGGCGTGGCTCGGTGCCATGTGGGTTTTTGAAGCGGCCTTGTGCAGCACGAACATCTGTGCAGCCTGATTCGACGCCTTCAGGAAGCTTAAAGAAGCTATGTTAGCTTCTGTTGTATTCCACTGTGTGGTATTCCATATGTGTGTATATTGTGTAAATCTAAATTCCCAAAACTGGAAAACCTAATTATAGCTTGAAACAGCTAAACAAAACATTAGCTGAAGTGGGAGTGAATGGTCATAATTTTTGAACTCCCCCCACCCCTCCGCCAAACTGTTAGTTTTCCACACAGGCAGCTGAAGGTGTAGGCCTGATACAGCAAACACTCCTCTCTCGGGGCCTTGGATGTACGGAACTGCGGAGGAGTGTGGAGCGCTCACACACACAGAGAGTTCTGTTGTGTAACGGTTTTTCTGTGTTCTATCTTTCTTCCAGTCCGGTTTTCTGTGAGCTGGAGCACAGTAAGGACAGGTGACAGAGTTCATGTGTCCTGTGTGGACTTTACAGGGATTTTAGTTTCTTTATTTTTATTTTTTTATTAGATTCATTGTTTACTACATTAATGCTGAGACTGAGGTGTCATGGCTGATGGTGGTTTTGTTGCAGGGGGAAACTGTAAACATGATTTTTGCGCCTTTTTATGTGATCAGTCAGCATGGACGGCGATACTAAACGAGCTGCAGTGGTTGAGATTACAAATGAAACCCAGAGCCTCTGTCTCCCTCAAGCCAGGTTGCTCCTCACCTGGGTGTCAGGTTTAAACCCAACCCCCTCCTTTGCAGGTACACCCAATCACTTGAAAAGTGGGGGGGGGGGGGTTGTTATTGTGACTGTTTTGTGGCTGTCAGTAGTGTGTTATCTTCCACCCCCCACCCTGATATCCTTGCCCTACACACACTGCTGCACAAAGTTCAAAATTTGCCCATCAAGATATTGGCTTGGGGGGGCAGGGACGATCCTGATTAGCCCTGTTGTGCTTTTTTTCCAGGGGATAAACATGCCTTTAAACTAAGGTTCTTTAACTGTTTTCTTTTCCTCTTTCATGCCATTTTCATGTATTTCATGATCAAATACCTTCTATACTTCAAAGTCCTTTGTGCACAAACATGCACTATGTCACTGTGTTTGGTCTACAATGCTGTAGCGGAGCAGCTTACATCTGAAATCATTGCTGAAGGAGCTATTAGGAGCAGCAATGTGCAGCAAATAGCCTGAGCTGGTCATTCATCTGGTTATGCAAGACAAGAAGGACACTCAGTGGGGGAGTCCATAACCAGAACCCCGAAACATAAAATCCAGTAGGTTTCTTATGTAATGATTGACAGTAATCTGCTGACCCACGAAGTCACATGGTGCAAACAGGGGCTTGTGGGAGCCCGTGTGGGACCGTGCCTGTGTTTCACCTGAAAGAAGGCTGCGTGTGGAGCCGTGGGGCAGGAACCTGTCTCAATTAACCAGGGAAGGGTGGAAAACATAGCTATACTTTAGGGCGGTAGGACGGTGGTCTTCCTCTTTCAGACTTTTTAAAATTTTAGTCGTTTGACTTTTTCTGACACCTTGAACCAGTTCTGTCCTCGTTCATGCTAAATCTTTGTGTCCAAGGCGTGATATGACAGCATTCATTAGTTATGTAGCCAGCCAGGGGGGTTTGGGCTTGCTTTGGGGATTGGATGCAGGCTGTGTGTACCCAACACATTCCGTTTCCTGTAAGCGATGCCACGGTAATGCATGGCCCCTTCTTTGAGCTGCGGACATACTTGTCCGAGTCTGACGGCTCCCCTTTCGCTGTGTGGCCTCGCGGTGTGTTTTCAGACCGCAGCAGTATGGGCGGTCTCCCTGACAGAAGGATTGATGCCTCTTCTCGGGTTCGAGGGCTGCGAGTTGACACGGCACACTGAGTGTAATCCTTACACTCCCTCGGTTTCCTCCTGAATTTGTGCCCTGAGTCCCAGAGTGTAACATGTAATCAGATTATAGCAATTACAGGGTTTTCATATTCAAGAAAACAAAACATGAAGGAAGGACATGCTTGTTAAAAAAAATACATTTGGGTATTTTATGCTGTCTGGGTCATACAGTTCTGGAAAATGAAGCATCACCAGGACCATCGGGTCACTTTTTACCTGCGTTCATTAACAGAGCCATTCACACACAGCGGCTGACAAGGCAGGGCAAACAAACGCTGTTTTAAGAGTAGGTGAGTGTGAGCGTGCATGTGTGTGCAGCAGTGTGAGCGTGCATGTGTGAGTCTCCTAATGTCAGCTGCAGAGGGCCAGATAGGCCGCTGTAGGAGATTAGCAGACGCTTCTCCCTACATAAACAGGGATTTGTCATTTATGGCCCCTGTTCCCGGCTGTGCTCAGCAGCTCCGTGGGTGTGGGGGCTGGTGTGTGGGTTTATAACTGCATCCCTAGTGCACGCATTGTAAACCTGCAGCTTATTCTAGGCAAATTTACGTCTCCCTGTGCTCAGGGCAGGCCTGGGTGCACACAGCCATCGACGCGGGTTTATTGGGTCATTAGAATGGGGTGGCGCAAACGTGACCCAGCTGGGGGTTATGGGTGTAGCTGCTTCTGCCCGCTCCCTCTGTTATTGTTAATCATTATTTCATCTCTTACTGGATGGTCTGCTGGGATCTAATGTGTCTTCTGGCTCTTTCAGAAGCATACTGGCTTGCCCACAGTAACCTTATCTCTTTGTTTTTTCTAGATGTCTGAAATTGTATATCTTACATGCCCGATACATTGTTTATACTCAGCCTTAAAAAAATTTTCTTTTTAAGCTTTAGTGAAACCTGCTTCTGCCAGTGATGGGGTGGCAGTGACCCCACCTCACAAAAGCCAGTAAGCGATGTCTCTGTCGTCATGGCAATGTTGTCAATAGGAAGAGGCCACTACGATGATGTGTTGCTTGTACTCTGATGGAGGGCTTTGGGCACTTGTGCGCACTTTTGGAATGAAAGTGCATGTTTGTTGTGCAGCACAAATTCATGATGTGTTAATGTACACATGCGTTGCTTGTGGAGGAAATGCACACTCACACTCAACACACAATCAGGTACATGCTGAGGTGCGGCAAGTCACTGCACTTTTGTTGCATGCAGCTATTTGAATCTGATCTCAACATGTCCTTATTTCATACCTGGTGTGCCTGCGGCACCTCATATATCTGACAGGGAAGTGAAAGTGTGGCGTGGTCTGGCTGGCCACACCCTCACTGACAGCACCTGTACACATTCAGGGAGTAGAGCTTTATTTCTTTGCATTTTCATGAATTGTTTTATCTTTACTCGGCGTAACTGTAGTGTGTTATGTTGAAACAGCTTAAGTTGAATAATTTATGTAAGGGTACAACAGAAAAATCCCAGCGGGTCTCGAATCCCAGCCTTTCTGATACTGAGGCCAGTTTTTTGTGTTAAGTATTACTACCTACTGTTTACAGCAGATTGTCAAATGTTTGTGCTTGGTGCCTGTTCAGCCAGGAGAAGGGTTCTGAATGCATGTTTCGTGTGACAAGAAGGCAAGTCTCAGGTTCTGCTAACGGCCTCCTAGAAGACGTCTACTCGCAGTAGATCTCAACATCTGTGCCCGTCAATCCATCCTCGTTTATTTCACAGTCCTGGCTTGAAAAAGGATCCCGAAACAAAAGTTGCTGGTTGCCCTGCTGAGAAAACCCAGTAAATGCTCAGCCTTGGACAGCATTATTAACTGCATGTTATGTGTCAGGTTTGGTGAAATTGTCATTTTTCTTGTAGGGAGGATGGGATAACTGTGGGGTAGGGTGGGAGGGGGGTTGAAGAACAGTTGTCTAGCTACTAGAATTTTTAACCTCCACCCTCTTCCAAGGAGTGACTACCCAACATTCTGAAGTCTGGGACTTTCTCAAAATTCCTGAAGTGAGAAGAGCCTTGTGACAGGCCTTGGAGAGAGACAAAGGGGAGAGTAAAGGAGGTTAGTGAGCAGATCCACGCGTGGGGCCCAGTCTGCAGAGCATGGATTGGGCAGCGTGCCCAGCATGCACCGGGGCAGGCCTGAGAGGATCTCCAAGCACGGCTGCTCCTGTAGAGTGGAGGCAGGTTTCGGGGGACATCTGTCTCATCTGTCAAAAGGAGGATGGCCTCTATGCATTGTGATCTCTTGATTTTACACTTGCTGCTTAAACAGAGATTGTTCTGTATTCTAAATAAGATTGTACTCTTTACTTCAAGGACCACATTGGCACGGTGTAACTTGCATGGTGGAGCTTGAAATAAAAATTGCTCTCAAATTATTTGTGAAAGCAGTGGCTTTCAGAATTGGTCTGAGAGGAGTTCTTTGAGGGACAGAATTTAGAGGGTCTTTTTTAACTTTTTTGGCAGAGGATCAAATGCAGGTTCTGTTGTATTACTTCCAGCTCTTACGAACATATGCGCCAATGTTTTTTAGTCAGGTATTTCAGCAAACTGAATAGACGTGCTGTGAACAGAGACTAAAATGTATTTTTTTTGGGGGGTGGGGGGGTTGCGTGCAGGGGTCCTTATATAATCTGTTTAAACTCCATTTCTGATTGGCTGGCTTTTTTACTCAATCCCTTCCCTTAAGGAAGTGGCGCCAGATTTGTGTCATTAAATTGTGCTTTTTTAAAGAATTGTTATTCTTGTGGTTTGAGCTCTGTGGGTATGAGGTCTTATGTCCCGCTGAGTGATTCGTGTGGCACCTGTCGGCCCAAGGCGCCATTGTCAATGGTGGGCAGAGGGCAATTCAGAAGAGCTGCCAGGCTGGTCCAAACGCCTTGTTCAAGCAGTGCTGGCAGAGACCGCGAGACTGGTGAGCACTGAGATGTTGCCAGTCGTTCATCTCACAGGTGGCTAACAAACTGTGACCTTTATAAAAATCCCCACCATTGAGCGGGTGGGCAGGGGAATGTTGGTGAGTCACCTTATCACTCGCTGTCCGATTACCCAAATTTTCTTCAGTGGAAGTCTGAAAATAGACAACGTTGCTGGCAAGTTTCCAGATCCAAAGATGCCCCACCAGGTTCTTACACTCTGCATGTGTCCTATCTGACTGGTGTGGCCTTTGATTTACACCTGGTAGGTACAACCCTGGTAAATTAATTAGGAATCCCCCTACCTGATGAGCCAGGTCAGCCCAGGTTCTCAAGGAGCGAGATAGACATGTTCTGTACCTCTACATGGCGTGTTCCCAGCCCTGTTAAACACCTATTTCACTTTTGCTCCTCAATGGTCCATGGAAAGGCAGCATTAAGATGATGTAATCCCATCATGCTTCAGTCTTTTGACAAGGCTTCCATTAACCTCATCAAAAGGCTTTTATAGCCATGTGGAATTTGGTCCTGATGTCATAATGTCAAATTGTCTTAATGGCCTTTAGTTTAAAAAATGCATGATAACAATTAGACTTTAGGCAAACAATGTCAGAGAAGCGGAACATTTCTAAACTGGTATTGACATTTTTACCCACCTAACTTTAATACCTGCGGTCCGAAGACACAGATGAAAGGCACAGTACAGGAGAGTGGGTGGGCTGGGTGGGCTGGTTCAGTGAGATGTAGACTTTGTCTGTTCTTACCTGTCCAGCCAATGTCTGTTTAGTGAAATCACATGCGAAGATGAATTTCATCTGATTTTCAGAGATTAATTTTTTGTAACGGAATGACTGTGACGCATGTTCTTTTGGTCACTGGACTCAGCTCCCTAATCCTGAGGTTTTGTAGAACATTCCAACTGTTTTCAGTTTAAGGTGGGACCAGTCATGATTAAAAAAATGTCTTAAAAAAAACTAAAAATTTCAAAACAATTTTGTGTATTTTCCACTTTTCACTTAATTTTAGTGTCAGGGATTATAGCATGTTAAACCTAAACAGGAGCTGGAAAATATCTTTGTCTTTTGCATAGTGACAAAAATTTCATTTTCCAAAATAAACAGTCTTACTAATGAACTGTGGTGCATATTTGTTATGGAAACACTGATTAAACCACTTTTCCTTAGGTGTCCTAAATAGTTGTGGTTTTGAGGGATGGGTACTTTTGACTCTGCATAGTACAGACTGTGCTTTTAGCTCATTTGCTATTCTTCTGCTACACCTATCCATGCCAACAGATTAAAACATACAAAATTATTTTTGCAGATGCATGTTGGGAGAATTTTGGTGGTTTATTCTGGGGCAGGTAGTTCACCTTTGCAATTCATTTGTCATCCTGTGATTTACCTTCTTCAGTGTTTTGATGTTTAACCCAAAACGCTGTATTTTGGTTTTATAACCCCCCTTCCCTACTACCCCCACCTTCATCTCTTCGTTCTCTCATATTGCATCACCTGTTTTTCAGGTTTGAACAAAGGATGTGATTGTGTGCCTCACTCACTCAGTCACTCACTCGACAGCCTGTGCCCCCCTCAGCACTTGTTGTCTGCAGTGAATGTGGGAGTGTCAGTGGAAAGTCTTGGACTGCGCTGGGCGGGGGCCTCGGGAAAGGGGGGGTTGGGGATGGTTAACAGTTTGTGTCCAGAGGAGAGGTCTGGCGACACACCACACAAAGCCTCCTGCTTCCAGATCTTGCCAGCATTTAAAGCCATCCCTAAATTTGTGGGCGCACACGAGCGGGTGCTAGAAGTGTGGGGAGGGGGTGGGAGCAGGGCCTCCGGGCAGTGCCAGGTGGTTTGGTCTGGTAGGAGTGGATGGCCTGGGCGCACTGTGCGAGCAGGGGTGGGGGCAGTGTGAGGTTTCTGTGGCTGGCTTTAGGGGTGGGCAGACCAGGCAGTCTCTAACTCAAGCACAGTCAAAAGCACTGGCATGGGTGGATGAGAGGAAATCCACACCAAGCTGAAAACTACAGACTGCCCTCTATACTGCCCAGCCCGATGGGCTGAAGTGCATTTTCTGTCTAAATACATTTAAAGTAAGCTTCTGTGGTAACAAGCTGAGTACAATGTAAGATTATGTCTAGGCTGAAGAGACACACATTCTCAGTTTAGTAAAATAAACAGTGCCTTTTTTCTGAGGAAACTGAACTTAAATTTAACGTGATTACACACAGTAAATGCTAAAACTGCTTTAGCAGGAAACATAGAAATTTATTTTAGTTTGTTTTACACCAGAAAAAGACATTATGAAAAAGAGATGGATACTATAAGCTCGTGTCAATACCAACAGACACGGTGGAGAAATAAAACAAACAAGTTTGTTGCCAGGTACTGTGCTTGGTGGTGTCTGTGCTGCAGTAAACACAGTCGCTGTGTGTGTGCGCGTGTGCGTGCGTGTGCGTGTGGCCCTGCCTGCTGGAAGCTCCGCCTCCTGCTCTCAGGGCACTTCTGTGGTTTTGCCTGGGCTGCTGTTCTTCAGAAATGTCTTTGGCTGCCTGAAGCATTAGCAGCACATGTGGATGAAGGAATGCCAGCAACATCAGTCAGTTTACTCTGAGTACATTTTCTTACCCCAGGGGTTGCTGGGTAATCGGTCATCATGTAAGGCTTGGGAGGTAGTCTGTAGGGCCTGGCTGTCGTAACAGGTGTTGACCTCAGCAGTATCTCATCTTTGACCCGATGAACCACTGATTGAAGAGAAGGTTCAGCCTCTCACGTCGTGTTCTGGAAGGAACTGCTGCTGCTCCTGGTGCTGCCTGGTTGAATTAGAATTTGTGCTTGATTGCCTCCAACAGGTAAATGTGGCTGTATTTCAGTTTGGTTAACATACCTTTTTACAAAAAAAAGGTGATTAATGCAGTAATAAAAGAATGTACGCTGCAATGACTCAAACACTTGAACACACAACCAGATCTATCCGCTGCATTTCAGCACCTTCTTAGAAGAGGAAAAGTGCCCTAAAGGTCACAAGTTGTCTAGGTAACAGAGACACGCTTCTCACAAGGCATTAAACACTGAAGAGCTAGCTGAGTCCCGTGGGCTTTCATTTGAATAGAAAGTCTTGTCAACCTTGTCTTTCTGTGGGCCAGGTCTCATTAGTGTCCAGGCCACAGCCTTCTTCAGCACAGCCGAATGTACGATACAGTCTGGGTTTCGCCACCGCTGCGTTTCCGTTTCACTTTGTTGCGTTGTTTTTACTGCATTTTATAATTACAATGTAAATACCTTTCTTCATTTTTTTTTCTTTTTCTAAAATTTTTTACCACTCTAATTTTCAAATTTTTGTCTATTTTGTGTGTTGTTTTCTATCTTTTTTTGTCATTGTCAGCCCTTTTTGAAGCTGTTTAGGGAGCATGATGTCAGATCTGGTATTGATTATTGTGAGATGACACGCTGTAATCTTCCTGCTGCCCTGTCTGCCAGCCAGTATTTCCATGTGAACTATGAGTAACCCTCCCCCCCCCCAACTACTTACACACACATGCACATGCCCCAGTACATACATGTGCAAATATACACACAGACACAACAGTGCAGAGCTAGTAGGCTATGCTGCCATGCCTGGCCCAAGGCCCTGTTCCCCCAAAAAAAGGCAGACATGACCTGGGGAATTCTGGGAGGTCCTGACTGTTATCTCACGTACTATACTAACAGTCAAAGCAGAAATGAATAAGGCTTGTTTTAAAATAAAAACTCCCTGAGAAAGGCTTTCTACAAAGCTGCTGTAGACACTAGGCTATTTTGGAGATTGAAATGTAATGCCCAGACTTTGGACGTGGGCCGCTTTTCCCGCCGTTTTGAAAGACCTATTTCATTTTCACAGGATGTGGTGACAGGGTGTGGTTTTTCACCAAGTGTGAACGGATGTAGGTCATCCCTGTTTTTTTTTCCCATCCACCACACGACCGCACACCCGCAGCCTTGAAGCCGAGGGACACTTGCGCTTGTGTTTTCCAAAGGCTCAGGCTGGAGCAATTATGGGGGCCTTGCTAGCCAATCCCCCTCCCACCCACTCACAGCTGTAGGCTGTACTGACGTGACCAGCGCGTGCTGTTTGAACTCTCTAATTACAAGCATTGGATGTCTGATTACTGGCTTCCAATGCTCAAATTATCAACACCGGTTTTAGGCCCCCTTGAATCAGTACTGCTTACCAGCCGGACCTTCTGTCTCCATGGTGGGGAGTGAGACCTTCTGTCTCCGTGATGGGGAGTGACACCTCCTCTCTCAGAGTTGGGGAGTGACACCTCCTCTCTCAGAGGTGGGGAATGAGACCTCCTCTCTCCGTGGTGGGGAGTGAGACCTTCTATCTCCGTGGTGGGGAGTGAGACCTTCTCTCTCCATGGTGGGGAGTGACCCAATCCCACACAGGAGACTGGGTGCCGCATGATAATGATTCTTTCTTTCCTTTTTTCCCCTATTCCCCTTTCCTCACTCCACCCCTTTGCCTACGTTTGCATGATATCTTCCTCACATCTTTTTTTTGGTCTCCATCTTAATAAAAACACCTGACACCACAAATGGAAAGAAATCCTTTGGCCACAGTGTCTGAATCTCAAGAACCGCTCCTGAGTTCACACTGTAACGTGTTAAGGGTTGTCTTCTCAAGCTGCTGATCATGGTCATGACTTTAACTCCTTGTTTTTCAAATGCTTTGATCCCACCATCAAGAAAAACATGGTTGATAATTTCGCCTTCTGTTGCTGGGCCTTTGCCAACAGCGTTGTGTTCATGTAGGTAAACCTTTTAGTCAGCCATTGTAATGTCATATTCCTTAGTGTGTCTCTTTGGTGATTCCTGCAAAGTCACCAGTTAATCTCAATTGTCTTTTCATATTAGATGGGGGCAAATACCACATAGATGGATTTAATGACACCTGAGTTACCTGGTAAATTATACTGTTACTCTTCTGTCTGTTCACTCCCAGGTTTGTTAATTGCACCATTAATAACTTCCTGAATGTGGTGACTGTTATTTCTGTTTGAGTTCTCATTGCATGTTGTGGTAGGCTGAGCTGGCTGCACTAGTGCATATTGTGGTAGGCTGAGCTGGCTGCACTAGTGCATATTGTGGTAGGCTGAGCTGGCTGCACTAGTGCATGTTGTGGTAGGCTGAGCTGGCTGCACTAGTGCATGTTGTGGTAGGCTGAGCTGGCTGCACTAGTGCATGTTGTGGTAGGCTGAGCTGGCTGCGCTAGTGCATGTTGATAATAGCGAGCTTGTTTTGAGAGTGTTAGGCAGTCCCAAGAGAGTACTTTTACCTAAGTTTAGGTGTGTGTGTTCTGTAGCACCTGCTATTTTGAACAGCTGCCTGTTCCAGGAGGAGATGAGTAACTCCCTACACTGCAAACAAAATGGAATCTGAAACCAGTAATGTTCTTGATGTCTTTCAGATGTCATTAGGATAGTGCAATAGAAACCAGGGGGTACAGAGAAGGGACATGCCCTCCCCTTCATTCATTAGCAGAATTTTTAATCCAAAGCAATTTACAACATTTTACATGTTACAGCAATATTGGTTCCCCTGGGGGGGGGCAGTGGGCAGCCACATGTGGTGCCCGGGGAGCTAGCGTTTGAGTGTCTTGCTCAAGGACACACCTGGCAGCTGGGCTGGGATTTTAACAGGGAGACTTCTGCAACTCAACCTGATGTTACATATATGTTCTTGTATTTTTGTCCCCTAAATATAGATGTGTTCCATTGCAATGTACCAAACTTTTTTCAAGGCTTTTCCATTAAAGTTTTGAATCTCTGCACAAGTTCCAAAAAGGAGCCCAAACACCAGTTATATTCGGGAGCAGAGCTGTTAAATTTGTAGCTGCTTTCTCAAATTCATCTTGGGTGCATTTCTTGTGTTTCTTTAGACATTAAATGCCATATTAAAGAATACTTGTGCAGAGTTCTCCAGGATAACCCATGGATTACTGTTACTTGACAAAATAACTAAAACACTTCCGAAGCTTTAAACATGATTCCTTCCTCCCCTAGCTCATTTTTTCTGTGATACCTCAAAGATCTTGAATTTCAGAACAGCTCTCTTCTAGAATGAAGTTTTACAGCCCACTTGGTGCTCCCCCATCCAAGATTGGAAGGCAGGATGCTCAGTTTCACTCTGCCTATACCAGAATGAAGAAGTCGATAGAACTAGCTAGGAGTTTAAGATGACAGCCTATGGGGCCAGCAAACCCATTACGATCTTATGGTTTACATGCTACGCTCAAATTTAGCGTAGCGTGTGGCTCTGATTTTAAAATTACAGTATCGTCCTACCAGACAATGGCTGCACTGCAGTGATTTATTTTTGCCCGGAGCTGAAAAGCTCTCCAGTTTGCGGTTATGCAAGTGAAGTCATCTGTCAAGTGGGCAGTTACGTGCTTTGCGCTGATGAATCAGTCGGTGCTCTCCAAAACCCGCTTGAGACAGCCTTGAAACCTCAGGGAATCAGTCTAAGTGGGGGGAAGGGGGTCATGGGGAGGGCTCTGGCGACATGGCTGAAGGTTAATGACTAAGTCAGGCAAGCAAGTGTGCGGAGCGTGATCATCGTGATGGCTCAATGATGGCATTGTGCGCCAAGGAGCGGCTGCGTGTCCACGAAGCCTCATATTTATAGCCATATTTATAGCCGTGCTGGAGTGTTGACACAACACATTGTCACTCTCTAACGTTTTTCCCTTCTCACCCTTGCTGTGTTGTTGGCCGTGTTTTTAGTGTGCTTAACCGCCGACTTTCACTGAAATGACAACGTATTCAACGGACGCTTAAAGAGCACGTGGCTGCCTCCCACATTATCTTGTTCATTTCTTTATTTTATGTTGTGGCGCTTTTCAAGAGACGCTGTTGCAAGCATTGAGATAGGAGACAAACGTGGGCTTTTTGTCACCGGCGTTTGTACTTCGTAAAAAGTCAGACGGCGTTCCTGTACCGTCACGCTACGCTGATGTTATTACATTCAGCCAGAGGAAGTACTGGGAAATCTGTATCCATCTGACAAAACTGGCGATGGATACAGTGTAGATGGGTGTAGTGTACCAGCTGTGGGTTCTTGTTTTGACAGATTTAAACTAGAGCTGTCCTTACATGATTTTGGAAACAGGGATGTATTTACAGAACACTTGCAGTTGTGTCAAACTAATGTGTTTACGGTCTTTCTCCGTCAGCATCTTCAGTGTTTGCAGTGGAAGCTACTTTTTTAGATTATTTTAAGGAAGTGACCTTTAAGTGGAAATTGCCTGTTACCATCTGAAAGAGGTGAGTCTTCCTCTAAAACAATGATGGATTTTAAACTGAGGCTGGGACCATGTTTACCAGTTGGCTTGTGTAACGGTGCTGCAGAGAAGAGGTGATGAAATTCTCTTTGAGGCAGTGAAGTGTAGGGAGGTCACATTTGGATGTCACAACACACAAATCACACAAAAATAAACTTTGTTAAACCACTCAATCAAATCCAGTTAAACCTGTTAACGATTATGCTTGTTGAAGCAGATGCATTTTTAATCTGAAGAGTATTTCTCAACGCTCCAGCTCTGAAACAGCAGCCTCCTTACTGTTGTCAGAGAGTCTGGGGGTGCTACCGCAAGAATTCAGAGTGATGTAGAGAGGGCTGGGGTGAGGGCGGAGGCAAGGCCCTTTCAGGCCAGGAGTGCCCCTGCACAGGAGGACATTCTGTCTGTGAATGCATCCGCCTTCCCATCTCATCCCATCCTGTCTCACTTTGTACATACCACTATTCTCCCCTGGATATGAACAGCAATAACCACAGTGCAGGGAACAGAGGCCAGGAATGTGTGGGTCACAGTCTGATAGATGACCTGTCAGGCTCTCTTAATGCTAGAGGGCTTTTGTATGGATCTGTAAGGACTGAGCAAATAGCCTCTCAAATATACAAGACCCAAGGTTTTTTTAGGTCTAACTTGCGCATTTACTATTTAGCTTCAGGTTAACGACTTAAGGTTTTTAATAAAATCCCAGTCATCTTGCAGATTGCTGGTGCCTTCTCTCCCCGGTGTATGGGGATTAATGGTTAAGGAATCTGAACCGTATTTGTTTTTTTAATGAACTTTTGTAAGGGAGCTTTTTGTGGCCAACCAGCAGAAGAGACACTGAGATTGCTCAACTGTCACCCTTTCTTTAGGAGGTGGGGGCTCTAAAACAGCACAGCATAGTACAGGACTGTGCTAGGGGGGGCTGTTTTTTTAGGTTGGCTGTATTGATGGACTTTTGGGCTTATCTATGGAATACATACGTCTCTCTATGGCAGCAGCAGTGTCATAAACAGGAAGCCTGATTCCTGCTTGCAGTAAAGCCAAAGTTCGCTCAGTAGCGTCAACCGCGGCACTGACAGTTTCTTCCTACAAAAACAAGAAATAAAGCCCATTAGTTGCAGCACTCTGGGGATAAATTGCATAGCAAGTCTAATATTTTTGTTTCTCTTCAGTGGCCAGCCCATCCACTCCACAAGTAGTGCTGCTGGTTCAGCAGTAGAGTTTTTGCCTGCCGCGTGTGCAGCTACAATGGGACGTCTCCCCCAGCTATGCGTAAATAGCCTCAGTGTCTTGCGAGCGCTTTGGAAATGCTAAGACATGCGCTCTTCCACAACGTCCCGTAGCTAAGATGGGGCCAAACATTGTCTGTTGTCTGACTTTGGACGCTCCCCCAGCCCCTCCCCAGAGCAAGGCTGTAAGGGGAATTAAGCTCGTACGCTTCTGCCCAGGGTCGTGTGAAGAGGCCTCCTGCTGCCAAGCGATATGCCCCAGCTCGGTCTCCAGACAAACTCTGCCAACCGTAACCAACCAAAAACTTTTACTTATGTAGAATCTTCTTTAGTTCTATTCACTTTCGGTCAGCGTCAGATCTGAGTGTCTCGCTACCAAAAAGCAGAGGGCAGCTGACGGCCTGCCGGTTTTCACACCCCTGCCAGTCTTCTTTCTTTTTTACACTGCAGTCTACATGGCGCCATAGAGAAGACCTAAGCGGTGATTGGAGGAGTAGCGCAGTCCTGTCAATGGCACGCAGCCAATCACTGTAGCCTGACTGGCCAGCGGGGAGCATTTGTGCACTGTCTGATGTAAATCCACTCCACCAGCACACTGATTAATACTATGTCTGGCCACAGTTGGAGAATGACACAGCTCAGGCCTAAACCATAGCAACCTGGCTCTGCCCAAAAAGAACACTTTAACCAACTGGCGCACCCGAGTAGCTGGCAGTCTATGGTTATGGTCGATGTGCGTTTTACGAACTGGTCTCCCCAGGTGAGATCTCCTGGCTCTAAGAGCCAACTGACATGTTGGCGGTTCATTGGCATACAAGTGAAGGTCCAAGTCACATGACCCTACGTGGGGGTGATGTGACCTTCTGTGAGGCCAGCATTGTTCGTAGCCAGTCATCTGATCCTAATAGGATGGGACAGAGCTGACCATGACAAAAAAGGAGAGGAGCAGGAGGAAAAGGGCCAGGTCAGAATACAGTGGGACAGTTCCCTGGGGGGGGGCTGTAATTAGGTACACATGGTGAATCCAACCTCCGTATTTCCCATATAGGGGTTCCTATCTGCATTTTTACTCGGAAAAGCAGGGTGAGAGGGGGGGCGGTGCTGTGTGACAGATGCAGCAGAGCGGAAAAAAACAGTACAGTACATTTGATAAGTAAGTGCTTGGTTGTTTGAGTTACACAGCCGCTTACCAGACTACTGTCAAACATGGGGGACTGTGTGAGATCGAGGTTCCTCCCACCCACATCCGAAAGGCCCATATAAAATATGGACAAAATACAATGAACTTGGTGAAAAATGTTCCTTCAAAGTTGTCCTGCTGCGAGTAGGATGGATGAAAGGAACCCAGTGGTTTTCTGGCTTTTCTTTGGCATTTTTTGGAGAAAAGCACCAGTTTAGGTAATCAATAAAAATCAAACTTGTAATGCAGCACTCAGACTGTTCTTTATGCTGGCTGACAGAAATGAGTTGAGTTACATTTATTCCCGCTGCCAGTGTTACAGATACTATGTGGGCTGTTTTAAAGCTGCCCAACTCACAGTAAAAGGTCTCCTGAGTGTTCTATAAAAAATCTGCCCATAACATTAAATGTTAAATCAGATGCAGTAACTGACAGATGCTGTGTTAATCTCTTAATGTTTTTAGCTTCTTAGTCACCACGTTGACATTATTATGTCGTACAGCTTGATGTTGGAGAAAAATCTTTTCAAGTATGTCACTCAAGGGCGTGATGGAAAAGTCCCTCATCCGTTCAGGGTTAATATCTATGTTTTAAATGGTCCGTGGTTTTATTCTGAGAGTCGCCCTTACTCCCTGCCAGCGTGTGGGACAAGCCTTTCCTCCCCATCTGCACGCTCTCCATTCTTTTGCCCCACCCCCATGCATTTCTACATCCCTCCCCCAAAATGTTCCTGGGGCACGTAGGTGCTAGTAGTCCTTGTTTTTGGGGCAGTTCCAGTTGGATGCGGCTGATGCGGCAAGAGCGGTGGTGCGTAACAGCAGCCAGGAGTAGAGCCCCCCCCCACCAAACTCCCGAGCCTCTGTTCCATCAGTCAGGCTGAGGAGTCCGCTACAGTTCTGCTGCCTCTCCTGACGTTCTCTTTTGGTGTTAAGCTCAATCCCTTTGGACCAAGTTAATACGTGTGGTCTGATGTTTGTTTTTGTGACAGTTAAAGAATTTGTGATGCTGTGTTGGGGATTCACATGAAGAATGTCAGTGTGTTGCACTTTACTTGTGTATAATGTGCATTCGTGATCTTCAGTGTTGCTGTTATGTAAAAATCTAAAGTCCCGTGTACACTGTGCAAATGTTTGGCGGAGGTTACGTCTCCTGTTAATTTGGCTTGGTAGGATTATACCAAATGTTTTACATTACGTGATACTGCATTCAAACGCTAAACATGAAAATGTGCTGATTTTAAAATAATAAAACAATGGTAGCACATTATTAATTAGCATGTTGAAGTTGTTTATACTGTCTTGTCTGCTCATAGCCTTGAAAATATCTGTGGACTGTTTTATCCTGTGCATATCGTGATTGTTTTTGGTGTGTTCTTCCTTGTTCAGCCTGTCACATGTTTTCCCATCTCTGCCCCTCCCCCACCCATGTGTGTGTCACACAGGGATCTGTGCCCTAATGACCGTAATGAAGAAATGCATGATGGGCACTTTTGGTGCCCCGTCTATGCTGAGCTATCTCAACCTGGTATTACAAGCTAGGACCGACTGGTCTGTAATACATTTAAAGCTCTATCAGTACCTTCCTCTCCCAGCTGTGTGTCTTCCTCACCTGGCTGGGTGTGTTAAATCCTACCAATGAAGCGCTGATCTTGCATTGCATTCTTCCCGCAATAATTCTGCAGGAAAAAACAACTTAATGAGGTTAACATAACTACGGCTGAGAGAGCATGCATGTGTAATGTACTGTACTGTGTATATTACATGTTTGTGTCTTTTATGGGTTGATGTGGTATAAATGCTATGGAATTCTTTTGGAGCGCTCTCTATGAACATGCTAATGAGTATGCTAAAACATGAATATTGTAATGAGAGAGACACACATGAGGAGATGTGTTAAGAGGTACTGACAGTGCCACCAGGGGTTTCCCAAGGTGCCGTTCGTATGGTGGGTGAAGGGCGGGAAGTAGAACTTTCCAGGAGAAAAAAAGAGGGACGGGAAGAAGATATTTCTCTCCCTTGTTCTTTTCTGTATATTAATTCGTTGCATACTAATAAGGAAAATTTTCTTTTTTTATCCAGTATTGAATTTTAATGAACCTGGAATGATTTCAAACAATTACAGTTAACCCCTGTGTTTTTGTTAACAGAATGGCAGGTCACCTTGGTAACATGTGCCAGAAGAGTAATCATATTACATTGTAAGGATTTTCACTTTGTGCTGTGGAGAACAGTTGTGCCCTTTAGTGTATGAGATTACCAGCATTCCTGTTTTTGAAGTATGTTTCACTGTGTTTGCAGCACATCTCTACCTCAGTGTCATGTTACTCTTAAGTGGAGTCACCAAAGCTTTGCCCTGGTCTTTTGCGTTATGATATTATTGGTACTTCAGACACATTTCCACTTTGACTGATCTCTTTTTATGCCAGGGTTGTACAGAGCTTGACCCCCCCCCCCCATTTCAACACTGACACACAAACGGACCTTATAGCTATGGTGTGCAGCATGTGAGTCAGCCTTGGAGTGTGTCACGTCTGTTGAGGTGTATGGCACACATACAGAATGGGGATCTGGGGTTGGGGAGCTGTTGGCTTTGCTGAGGGGGTGTTCTAGGACCTGAGCCCGTTTTGCCAGATAATGCTGAACTTTTGATTTCAGCCAGTGATTGTGGGCCAGTACAGCACCCACGCAGGAGGGGGTGGTGGTGTCGGCTGTGACAGACGGTCAAGGCAGTTGGCCATCTTCTCATTCCCAGAGAAACGCTGATGCTGGAGGAGGTCATGAGAACATGCAGCATCTCCACATCGAGCTCTGAGCTCGGTTCTTGGTCTGGAAGAGCATCTTGTGTTTGGGTACACTAAGACGACATGTCTTCATGAGTCACTGATTGTGCACATCTTGTGGGTGTGTGTGTGTGTGTGTGTGTGTGTGTGTGTGTGTGTGTGTGTGTGTGTCTGAGCCCAAGTTCCAGGCTGTTCATGTTGATGATCAGACATCAGCCAGCACTCACTCTTCTCCTGTCTTCACTTTGCTCTGTTATTTTGTACAGGGTTGTCCCCCTGAGGGTCCTTGCAGGACGAAACTGCTTATCTTCGATTATTCGGTTACGGAAAGAGAAACGGGAAAAGTTGCGTTAATGTTCAAACCTGCTCGTTGTTGTGGTGGGCTGTTGCCAGGTTACCCTTCTCTCCCCAATGTAAATCCTTCCTTAATATGAAATGAATGCATTGGCTACACTGGTGCACAGGGTGCAGAGAAACACGGCTGCCTGGCATGGTGGGGTGCTGGCAGCCTCAGCGATTTGTATTATTTGATTAAACATTCCTGGCAGCCCAACAAAGGCTGGGTATGTGGTGTCTGATTGAGCAGCATATGGTGGAATAAAGGCCCAGGTCGGAAACGTAAACAGCATTTAACTTTAACACACTTTGATGACGGTGAGCTGTCAGGCCTACTGGACCGGCGCTGCTGCCCCTGGTGCTGAAGGCAGGAGGCGAGCTAGACTCTTGTCTCGAATTTTCGTGTTCCATGTGCTTCAAAAGGTCATAATGGACGCCGCTTGTCTGCGCCGCCACGTTGTGAATGGTCTGCAGGCCTCGCGTCTTTGCCTCCTGACTGATAAACGAACCGGCCGAGAGACTGAACTTCGCTTTTCCTCCATTCACAGACTACGCAGTAGTTAATTTGTCTGTTGCCTTCATTATGCAGAAATAGTGTTTCTTACACGAGGAAGTGCTCGGGCCGCTTAATTCCAACATCTCAACAGGGGAATCGTTTAGCTCTGCTTCTACATAAGCATGACCCATTACATTCTACTAGATATAATTTAATCAAAGTACTTGTAAATGTGGCACATTTGCAGTGGTGGTGGTGGGGGGGGGGCTAACAGAAACAAGGTGTGTATTGTGCTTCTTTCTCTGGCAGATTCCTGAACGTGAGCAAACATAATTTAATCTTTCAGCAAATCAGCGTGGTCAGATTGTCAGGTGACGTGGAGGTGAGTGCACTGGTGTGGAGCAGACGGCATGACGTGCCGGCGTGCCTGCTTCTGGAAGGTGACCTCGCTGTGGATCGCGACAGAGCCACGTTCATGCTTCTGCTCAAATTCTGATAATTGGAGAAAATCCTGTTCTTTTTTTCCTGCGTGTGCTTCTCAGGGCTTCAGGTCGGTTTGCAGTAATTCTGATAACGGCTCTGTTTTTATCCCAGTAGCTTCTTGTACTGCAGTGTAAACGGCTTCACCCCTAAGTCGTTTTATGACACGTATCTGACATCACCATTTAGAGAGGGCGACGTGGGTGTGTCGTTGAAGGCCAAGACGGTTTGAGCTCCTGCTGTGTGATTCATCCCGAGTCTAAACAAGAAGGTGAGGTAATGCAGAATATGTTAATTAATATTCCACAGTGACTGAGTCGACGTACTCATCTTCGTTTGTGGGCTACTCAGTCCAGACCAGCAAGGGACTTGGTGGTCAGAGGGTGACTTGTAAGCCAAATGTCCTAGAAGGGGCTGTATGCTGTACCCCTGAGCAAGGCACTTAACCTGTTACCTTGATAAAGATATCATGCAGTGTAAACAGTTATTGTGTAAAACCGTCCTTTCTGTAGTCTACTTGCATAGTGGCCTCACTTTGACCTCCATGCAGTTTAGTCAGAGGGAGTAGAAGGGTGGTGTGTGTGTGTGTGTGTGTGTGTGTGTGTGTGTGTGTGTGTGTGTGTCTTTACAGAGTCTCTGTCCCTGTTGTACCTCAGTTTTCCTTCTAAATTAGAGCAGCCCATTTGTTCTGTTTGTTCGTTTGTGGCGTATTCGTCAGTGTTTACTGATAAACAGCTCAATGCATTAGTTGATCAGCTGGATCAGTTGTGTCTGGTCATAATTTTCAGTCCCTTGGTTTGCAAAAACAGTGACTTTGAGAGCTGGCATGTAGAGCACAAAAACTGGAACTTATTTTAAGAAACACCAGCCACGGCAGGCTTGGGATTTTCTTATCAACGCAAAGGCCGCCTTCTTTGTCCGAGGGTCGTATATGGAGACGATGTAACTACAGACCCACCCCCTCACCTTCTCGTTTCCAGTAGATACGTATGTACATCTCCATGGAGCCGGTGACCCTGCTGGTTCTGTGGCCCTCGGACAGTAAGGGTCAGTAATGTCCCAAGAATCTTTAAACTGCCAGCGACTTTGCCCCTGATTCTCTCAGTGCAGCTGCATAAACAAGGACAATGAGAAAAATGTGGACAGTGTGCCCCCTTTTCAGCAAGGTCACCCCCCCATCAGATAAATAAATTAAAGGATACAAGATTAATTGCCATAAAGAGTGGAAGAGTGAAATTATCATTTGGTTTCAGGGCCATGTGCTGCTGTGAGGGGGGGGCTTTTTAGCTTCTCCAAACTCTCAATCTGTTCTCTAACCCAGCCCCCCCCCCCATACCTTCTGCGTGGCAAACTGCCAAACCACTCTCTTTATCACAAGCAGCAGAGGATGAAATGTGCGATCAGAAACTGCACTTAATTCAGAGTAGCAACCTAAGAAAAAAGGCGATCACATCGAGTATGGCAGAATCATGAACACACACACACACACATACACACACGCGCGCCAAAACAAATCACTGTTTACTGTAAAGGCACCATCCCTGGGATGCCACGAAAGTGGATTTTGGGTTCAGGATAAGTTTTGGTCATTGGAGGCTTATTATTAATTGCTCTGCCCTGGTGCGGCTGCTCTCGCCGAGGCCGCCTGCCTTCTCTATTTGTGTTCCTCCAGCCTGTTTTTCAGAGGCTGCTGTGAGCTCACCGCACTTAATGCATCCTGACATGTGAAAGGTTATTACCTCTGTCTCACTTGCTCTCATTCTCACCTTTAATGCAGATGTTACCTAACAATACTTGTTTTGAAACAAGAATCAGTCTTTCAGGCCCGTCTTGTTTGTTTGGACATTTTATGAACAATTAACTCTGATTTTATTTACAGCACTATATTACGAGCGCTGTAATACAAGTCCTAGTTCCTCTCTTCGTTTTTCTGATCTAAACTTGGCACTATATAATTTGTAACCTCGGTTTCTGAATCAGCACTAGTGCTAAGTCAGTTGTCAGTGTTGAGCTTGTTTATTGCTCCGAACACACTAAACATGTCTGCACGGGGTGGCCTCCTTTGAAGATCTTCACTCACGTCTTTAGCGAGAGCTTGTATTAAGGAGCAGTTGTGTGTAGGCCCAGCTGAGGTCAGGGAGTCCTGAGTCAGCACTTTGGTGTTCCAGCCTACACCCCACAACCCAGGTGGGGGTGGGGGGGGGTGTTAAATGGCGAGCCTGCTTTCCTCTTCCACTTTGAAGGCAGCCGCAGATCCGGATGGACTGTTACTGTGCCGTAATTGAGTGCAGGTGACCTGGATCCACCCTTGCACACAGGCTGCATTGTCAGAGGCAGTTTCAAGCGGTTGCTTGAGGACCCCTGGGCTGCCTGCCACACTGCCTGCTTTTACCTTGCCTCATTGGCAAGAGTTAGGGTCAAACACTGTTCCCTATATAAAAAATGTGTAATTATGTGCTCTGTGCTTACAGACTGTATTCCTCTATCCCTCATGCCTCCCAGTAAGCTGTCATTTAGACTTGTAGTGGGTTCCAAACTCATGCACGAGATATTATTAAGTGCATGTTGCTACATTTCTATGGTCCGTACGCAGAGGGACTTGGTATTGCATGGTATATTAACACTCATTTGTTTTCCCCCTGTTTAACACCTGCTCAGTATGGGACCATGCCCCCCCCCACCGAATATTCCCAGTGTAAACAGACTGTCTCCTCCAGGCCTTGTTTATTTGTTCTGACTCAGTTCATTTTTCTCCCTTGGCTGCCGCTTGGCCCAGAGCAGGGACTTCCTCTCTCTCCCCTGGGTGCCTCTTTTATTTCCCTCTCCTTTTCAGAATCCTCACCCTTTCCTGTTTTCCGAAAGAGGTGTGTGACGCCGGTCCTCGTGCGCACTTTCCCAGCAGCCGCTGCGACTTCCTGACATCTCTCAGCAGGGCCCTGGTGCAACTGACAACTGTCACACTTTGGGCCCAGACAAAGTGGTGAACAGGAGGGCCTGGACAAAATCAGACGCTGCTGTGGAATCTCAGATCGGTGGTGCTGTGGGGGGGGACAAGCTCTCAGTCACGTCACACTGGGGAAGTAAGAATCTTGGCAACTGGGTAGATTGTGAAGCTTGGGATACTGTGCACATTTAGCCATCAACAGGCATCAGGTGACAGTCTCGCGTCACGCTTTCATTGTCAGCACTGCTAGTGGACAGGTGGTAAACTGGACAGGAGGGGCTCAATCAGGCCCATATACATCATCAGCAGGAACTTATCGGCATGAAAATCAATGGGAAACAGAAAAAGCCAGGGTGAGCTGAAACACAGCTGGCTACAGTGTGTCTTAGTGTGGAACAGCCAGGGTGAGCTGAAGCACAGCTGGCTACAGTGTGTCTTAGTGTGGCCATTTCTTTACTGTTGTGATCTGTCCTCTGGTCGGTAGTGTGGCTTACATACATGGACCCTGTCTGACTGGAGGAAAACCTTCTCCTCTCTTTGTCCTTCAGCAAGTCAGTGTTTCTCTCCCTTTGTTCTACCTGTGTGCTTACAAGCATGGCAACCAGAGGCTCATCCTCGACACCACTGACAGCACTCGCTCTAAGCACGGCCTGCCCTTCTCACATGCATGTCTGCAGCACTTCTGGAATGTTCTCCGCCCATACCGAAGTTTGTGTTTCCCCCTGCGAGTTTCAGGAGCTGGGTGTAGGTGGAAGAGCGTGCCAGGAGCGATCCAGAGTGAACTTCTCTGATACGCCAAGTGCTCTGTTGGTAACGTCATTAGGACTGACGTGTTAGAGACCCGAGAGCTCCAGGTCCACAGCGTTGATGAAATGCTTCTGAATGGTCCCTGGCTGAAGGCTGCTACTCCTACATTCCTGTTGGGTTTTCTTCCTTTTAGAGTATTCTTGTATTTAATTTTAAATGATCGTGTTTGTTTTGTAAGTTGTTGGTCTGCTCTCCTTCAGGGAATTTACTACGCTTCATGGAGATGGGACTGGTTCTACACACTTAGATTAAGAATGTTTGTAGACTAAAAAGTACATGGAATTAAGATTGCGATGTTGAACGCATTTTTAATCCCGTAATTTAAGACTTAATTCATATTTGTGATTCAACTTTTAGATGATTTGTGTCCAAATCATCTAAAAGTTGAATCATGTCAGCTGGACTGCTTTATTCTTCATAGGAACATTTCACTACTGATCCAAGTAGCTTCTTCAGCTTCAGGGTGAAGAAGCTACTTGGATGAGTAGTGAAACATTCCTTTCCAGAATAAAGAAGTCCAGTTGACATGATTCAACTTTTAGATGATTTGGACACATGCAGAGGAGGGATACAGAGTATATAGTGAAAAGAATGCTGAGGATGGAGCTGCCAGACAGGAGAAGAAGGCCAAAGAGGAGGTTTATGGATGTAGTGAGGGAGGTCATGAAAGAGGTTGGGGTGACAGAGGAAGCTGCAGAGAACAGGTTGCTATGGAGAAGGATGATCCACTGTGGCGACCCCTAGAGGGAGCAGCCAAAAGAGGAAGAAGAAAAAGTTGACATGATTTAACTTCCAGACCTCTCCATACTTGTGTTCACTTTTTGGCTTGTTGCAGGTGTCCCATGATGCAGCGTGTCCATACCTCACTCTGCTTCTCTTCCACATGCTCGTAGCTACATTGTTCTCCAGACTCCAGCTCAGTGTCCCCATTTCTTCCCATCTGCTGGAGATCTGGAGGTGTGCTCCCCATCTGCATGTCATGGGCCCGTCCTCCGTGTTGTAAAAAAGCGTGCTAACAAACCCGGCAGCACTGTTTTTTTTTGTGCATGTGGCCTGGAGTTCTTCCCAGACTTGCCAAATCCTCTTTTCTGTTTGTGCTTATTGCAAGCGATAATTGCACGACAAACTGAAAGATTAGCCTTGCAAACGAAAGCAGCTGCCGCTAATTGGCGCCGTTTTATCGTTGCCTGGGCTTCGGGCAGAAACGGACAGAGCGTTGCTTTAATTCCCCTTGTAGCACTGCTGCTCTGGGGAAATTGTATATAATGCTCCACCGGCTGTTCGGACCCAATGCAGCGCCAGCTCAAGTCGGGCTTTGTTACACTATGAAAGGGCGTGTGTGATGTTTCATGTAATGTTTCATGTAATTCCATCGTCTTGCAATGTAGCCTTTTAGTTTATAGGATGCTCTCATAGACAAAGGAAAAAAAATGTTCCCCAGAGGAATATAAGGGTCCTATAGCAGTGTGGGCACTAAGTCAGAGATGTGTGATTTTTATTACACTCGATTTCTGCTCGAAATCTCCATGGCGGATTTTGAGAGTTCCCCAGGGCTGCTTAGGTTCCTGCGTTTTCTTCTGGCGAGTGAATTGCTTTGAAAGGGGATATTTCGGCTACACGGATGAGAGTGAATCTCTGAGTTCTTTATTATCCAGTTACCTGAGCTTCGGGTCTTCTTCCATTGAGGGGAGCAGGACCCCCCCTCATCCCTCCCCAGCATCTGAAGTAGCCCTGGCCCTCAGTCTTGTGCCAAAGCGAATAATGAAACCTTGCTTATGGGTGACATCACAAGCGTGTCCAATTTATCGCCCTTGTTCAGACCTCTTCTCCATTCAGTTGTATTAAATCTCAGCGATGCCCTCGCTTTGCCACTAATGAAGAACATTGGCGATGCACTGTTGGAATGGTGCTGGCTATGGATTTGACAGTCCTCCCCCCCATTTAATCCATATTTGTGTATAAATGGGAGGATTAGGCAGGAGGGTAGGAGGGTCCTGTTTAATGGGACACTTTGGGCTGGGATAGGGTGAGGCTGCTCAGGCTTTTGGTTCTCTTTCTTCTTTTTCTTCTTTTGAAGGGGGGAGTTGGCGTTTGCTCGTGTGCCGTGTGCTTGTCATCTGGACCTTGGTGGTGGGGTTCACTGAGGGCACAGTTCTTCACTGGGGATGTGGGTAGTAGCCTGAAGCAGGTGGGAGAGCACTCTGGTGTCCCCTCGCCCCTCCCTTTCTTCTCCCCACATTGATAAGAGTGGAGTTACTCTTGAGGGCAAAAAGGAAAGCGAGGGTGTTCTCGGCAGGCCATCTGGAAGGGACAGAGATAATGCGTTCTAGTTTGACACCCCCCCCCCCTCCCTACACACACACACACCAACACCAGCTACTGCAGGAGATGGCTGCCTGATCCAGGACAGACCATTCTAAAGGCAGTTCTGCACAGCACTAACAAGCGGAGCAGGTCGGACCATCACAGCCTTGCTTACAGCACCACCATTCCCCGTCACAGTTTGCAGCAAACCGGCATGTCAAGAGCGGGTGAATCACCCTCCCATTAGTGCACCCGCTCTTCTGCGTCATCCTCTGTTTGGGCTGCTGTGGTGCAAGATCTCCCTCCTCACCCTGAGCACAGCCTCAGTCTCACCCTGAGCACACCCTCAGTCTCACCCTGAGCACACCCCGAGTCTCACCCTGACGTCTGAGTGCCCAAGATGAGTGCCACACCTTACACGAACCCTGGTGCAACGTGCAGCAAAAGGCCAAACTAACTTTATGCAAATATTTTGTCATGTTAAGTATTAACATCAGAATGGGAAATCAGTATTGTTAGTATTGTTCTAGCTACAAAGATAATATATTTAATATATACTTAATAGCAGGTTGAACAAATAGTAGTGTTCCTCATTATTGAATGCAGATATGAATCTTCTTTGCCCTCTCAACATTAATGGAGTAACTAATCTGTAAGAAAACATTTTCCGGATTGGGTACGATTAACTTAACGACATGCAAAGAGAAATCCTTAACAACGTGATGCAGAACACGGCATGGTTAAAGTGAGATTTAACATCCCTTGAGCTCTTGAGTTGAGTCACCCAGTCAGCATGTATCCAGCTTCTCAAGGCCCCCCTCATCCACCCTCCACCACTTATGTGCTCAGTAGCTGATGAATGTGTAACCATGAAATACTTGTAATTGGCAGGTGGTGGGCATGTAAACAACCCCTCCAAAAACACCCTGTAATCCTCGGAACATCTGAGTTAATTTTTTTGGAATCCTTCTGTAAGTGGGACTGGCTGGATGCTGATAGCAGAAATCCCTCCCCCTCCAGTATGTCAGCTCACCTCTCTGCCAGCTGCAGGAGTAGAGATGAATCCATGTTCTGACCATGGATGTTTTGTGCCATTAGTAAGGCCTTTCTTCTGTGAAAGCACTACTTTTTTCACTAGTTCCATCAGTTCATTGACTTCCAGGATGATTTGTTTAGAGCTGATTGGTTTAGATGAGGAAGACTCCATTTATTAAATAACAAAAAATGTCAGGCAGACATCAGGTCAGAGGATCAGAGGATGTCATCTGCTCTGGATTTGGCTAGATGGGAGAAGAGAGTCTTTGCGTTTGAGTTTGTCTGGCCATGCTCATCACGCCAGTCTGACTCTCCTCACACCCTGGGTTGTTTTTTTTTTTTTTTTTTTAGGGAAAGTCCAGCCGAGGTTTCCCTGGCAACACACTGCCCCTCCTTTCCGGGGTGTGGGCCCTGTCAACGCGTGGTTAACCTACCCTTGTAACCTGCCAAAATAAAAATGAGGAGGATGAGGGCTGTGCTGAAATGGGATGGTTACCAGGGCAACCGGATTTAACGACCAGCCTTTTATGACCACTGGGAGTTGAATCTTGAGTCATTTAGTGGGGGGAAGCTTGCAAGTCAATTGAGTTACTGACTCTATTGTTTTCGACTAGTGTTTCTAAATTGATACAATATTTATGCACTTTTAAATGGCGCTCGGGATGAGAAATGAGATTTGGATGGTAACAGAATCCTAGAGGATGACTGGCATCGAGGAGACCAGCTGTGGGCGAGGTTGATGGAGGTTGGGGGTCGACCCTGATCGGATGTGTTCTGCAACTACATTAGGTGGAGGATTTTGGGCCAGGAAAGGACTGAGGTAGCTACGGTGAAGAATTTACATGGGTCATCCTTTGCCAAAAGCATGGCCGAGTGGACCTACTGACAAATTGCTGCTTAGCCCAGTTCCTTACATTCAGACCAGCAGCATCTTCATAAACATCCTTGAGTGCTCCGTCCAGTTATAGATGTGGGCTGCCTTGGAGGTCAGGGTGCACTTTCAAATGGTCTCTCACCCCTTGCCATATTTACAGGACATTTCATTGAAGGCCTGGTTGGTCAGAGGCCTGGTCTGCAGGCACAGGACCATGAAGTAATCTCTCTTGTTAGGAGAAGACTGCTACAAGCCCTTGGTCCTCGTCCTTGTCCAGTTTTAACCAGCATGTTTTCGCATGGCTTTACAAACAGCCTCACTGTGGCTTCAGTCAGCATGTGATGAATGGATGCTTCCACTGATTCCACTCCTAGCAGTAATGAACTGAAATGCACCTCGTAAGCATTCTAGCAGTTTGTTTTTTACTAATTAGTTAAAAACTGCATTTAGTATTAGCAGAGTAAAGCATTATTATACTTTAATCTGTTTTTTGTTCCATGGCTCTGTATAGGGGCTGCAGCCCAAGGCCAATTAGTAACACGGGACGTGATCTTCTCTTAAGCACGTGTTCCTCTACACTTTCTTTACCTGCAATTACATTGATTTATGAGAGGCCTTTGCTCAAAATGACCCACAGAGTAGGAGCTCAGAAAAGCAGCCCATACACTAAGAATAAAATTAGTCTGGTCACAGACACAAGCAGGCACAGTAAGTAGAATTAAGTAATGTCTTTTACTGTTAACAGAATAAGAAGCACAAAAAGATAATCGCTAGTCTCTGAAAGATATGAAGGCCAATTAGTTGTAAGACTTCAGTATATTTGCATGAAAATAAGATGATAATCCTTTTTAAGCCCCAATGGGGAAATTCACAAAATGTTCCCTGTATAAATAATTGTTGTGTTGTTTCTTGGGGTTTAATTTAGTTTGATGTCTACATTGACAAGTCATTCCACAGTGGTTCCAGAAAACCATTGTTGAGTTAGAAGCTTTTATTGAAAGTAGTCCCCCTTGCTCACTGTGGAGTTTCTAACAGCATTTACTTGACTCATTCAAAACTGAGCTGCCTGTAATTAATTATGTCTCATCACTGTTAAACAGGTCATTTTGACGGTTGACTGTTGATCCCAGTGTTTTATGACTAACCAACTTCCACATGTCAAAACCACAGAAAAACCCAAATTGAATCTGTTCTGTGCTCACTTTCCTCTTGTTGGCTGCTTTTCCTCATGCAGACACATCGTTCAGTGGGACTCCGCCCACGTATGGCTACGATGCAGACCGCGCAGAAGAACAACGGCGGCGGCACCACGACGGGATGCCCTACATTGATGATTCACCCTCCTCCTCGCCACGCCTCAGCTCCAAGAGTCGCAGCAGCCAGGACACACTGTCCTCAGGCTCCCTGGAGTCCTCCAAGTCTGTGAGTGCCACCTGTTCCTGGAGTGAGGGGGCGGGGCTGCTCCTTGAGTGAGGGGGCGGGACTGCTCCTTGAGTGAGGGGGCAGGGCTGCTCCTTGAGTGAGGGGGCATGGCTGCTGCTGGAGTGAGGGGGTGTGGCAGGTCCTGGAATGAGGGGTGGGGCGGGTCCTGGAGTGAGGGGGCAGGCAGGTCTTGGAATTAGGGGGTGTGACAGCTCCTGGAATTAGGGGGCGTGACAGCTCCTGGAATTAGGGGGCGTGGCAGCTCCTGGAATTAGGGGGCGTGGCAGCTCCTGGAATTAGGGGGCGTGGCAGCTCCTGAAGTGAGGGGGCGGGGCTGCTCCTGAAGTGAGGGGGCATGGCTGCTCCTGGAGTGATCGGGCGTGGCTGGTCCTGGAGTGAGGGGGTGGGGCTGGTCCTGGAGTGAGGGGGCGGGGCTGGTCCTGGAATGAGGTGGTGGGGATGGTCTTCTACTGAAGAGATGGGGTCTGTCTTGACAGTAAGATGTTGCTGTGCTTCTCTTTCACATGAGCATGTAGTGTAATGATCTCCTACTCAGCTAAAATTTATTTAATCTGGTCCTTCAGTGAAATAGCAGTGAACACATGTCAAGGGAAATAGCATTGTAATTAAAGAGCCAAAACGAATCCCATGGCTAATTCTGAGACTAATCCCATGATTTATTGTGAGACTTGTATTGAAAAATTGGAGTCTAGATCTTGTGATTTATCCTGAGGTTATTTCACAGAGTCTAGATTTTGTGATTTATCCTGAGGTTATTTCTGAGACTAATTCCATGGCTAACTGTAAAACTAGTCCCACCGCTCAATGAAATTTGTAATTTAATAAAATTGTGAGAGAAGTTCCAGGGTTAATACTAAAATTAATCACACTGCTAATTCTGAGATTAATTCCGTGGATAATTCTGAGAGCGATCCAAAGATTGATCTTGTGAATAATCCTGAGGCTAGTTCACAGACTAATCTTAAGAATTGTTCTAGGTGTCAAGTAACATTTATTGTACCGAACGTTTACCTCGGATCACTGGAGCTCAGTTACATCTTTAAAAAAAGGTTTTTCAAAAGGTGTAGAACATAGAAAAACAAGACAGCATTCTGAACACTCCATGCCATTAATTCAACAACTACATTAAATAACTAGACAGCAGCAACAAACATAAAATGTAGTTATACACGTGGCTGTTATTCTCTGCTGCTGCAGCAGTAACTGCTGGCTTCTCCTGTTTATAAATGGCTGTTTGATGTTGTATGAAACACTAGACATGAAAACCGTGAGCTACTCCACAGCAATGTGTGGTGTCTGAAGAATATGCAGAATTTCCTGTGTAATTTCTGTTTGTGAAGCACGTGGGGCTGAAGATGGGTGAGTTGGGGGGTTTAGGGACATGCTTACAAGATGCATTAGCCTCCCAATCATTGTCTTAACGTCTACGTATTGTGCATGTTTTGCCAATGAATAACGATGAATAAAGGAGTTCAGCACAGCAGGCAACACTTTCGAAATAGTGATGAAGACTACCCACTGTCCTCCTCCTCTGGCCTTTACGTCATATGCAGCTGTAGCACTGACCTGAGATCAGACACATTTTTGAACTAGCTGTGCTTGCGACCAGCCGTTCTGACAGCGCTCAGCCCCTTGACGTGTTTATACGTCGCATTGTACGTAATGCCTGGAGCAGGGACACTCTGCTGCGCCGCTGCCTCGGCTGGCCACTTCACACTGAATTGAGATCCGCTTGAGTGAAGCATGAGCTCCGTCCATCTATTGGTCTCCTGGCTCGTTGCCCAGGGTTTGGCGCCTGGCATGTGTCAGCGGAGCATGTGTGACATCTGTCTTTTGGTCAGCGAGTATTTACCATGAATGAGTCGCTTTTGAGATCAGATGGGGAGGGGGGTTTATTTGAGCTGTGGTGTGCTTTTCTGGGACGCCTGTCGTCCCCTATATCTGCGTAGTAACCTGCAGAAACTATTCTACCTAGTCCTGCGACTACCCCTCCCCCATCCCACCACTGAAATTGAACCTCGTAAAACTCTGGATCCACCTCAGGTGAATTTTGGCCTTTGGTGTGAGTTACCCTCGAGATGAATGAATAGACAGAAACTCCCATTTAGAGGAAACAGCTCAGACAATTGAAAGGAACAGGATAAGGAATGAACAATTACACCATTGTCACTCCAGCAATTGATCTGTGCCTCTGGCTGGTGGTGAGACTGCAAAGCCAGTGAGCACAGCACTTTGTTTCTGCTTCCACCCTGAGCCTTGTCTTCTCACTGGGCGACGTGGAACACTCGTGTTCCTCTCAGTGACCTGGGAGACACCAGGGCAAGCATCTGCAGACTGGTTTCTAACCAGGATGTGAACTGGGTCTCCAGCGTGTGCCTGTGTGTGCACACACACATGTAGGCATGTCTGTTTTTGAGTTTAAGTATGTTATATTTGCCTGTGGCTTTAAATAATTTGAAATTCACAACTTCATCAATGTTTAAAATTGACAGTAAAGATGAGAACCTTTTTTTTCCAATGGATAAAATTTTTAGTTTTGTTAAGACATAGTTAACATGTAGTACGTGATAATGTGCAGTTTTTTATCTAAATGTGTTTATATACTTTTGTCAGTGCCCTGACCTTCCTCCTTCTTCATCTCCCTCCTCCTCCTCACGCTGCAGACTGAGCTGGACCTGGAGAAAGGTCTGGAGATGCGCAAGTGGGTGCTGTCCGGCATCCTTGCCAGCGAGGAAACATACTTGAGTCACCTGGAGGCACTTTTGCTGG